>LYUA01000072.1:28099-42007 GCA_002093875.1 Calopteryx splendens | reverse complement strand
CCCCCCCTCTCTCTCTCTCTCTCTTTCCGGGACCGACCTCTTTCACTCTCTCTTTCTTCCTCCCTTTGTTTTGATTTCGCTGCCATATTGGCGCATCCTGCCCGAGTGCACGCGAACTTGGCCGCTGCTGCACAACTTCACTCTCACTTCCCGCCCCTCGCCCCCCTCCTCCCTGCCCTCTCCTCGCCTCCCCCTTAATCCCTCTCACTTTCTTCTCTCTCTCTCTCTCTCTCTCACCCTCAGCTCGCGTCTCCATTTTACTCTCCTCCCCCTTCCTTTCTCATTTCACTCGTTTTTTTACATTCCAACGCTGGTACCAAGCACTTCGTTGAAGTTTGCAAAACGGCATACCACGATTTCATAATGTCCCAGCTCGGCCCTGGCCTTCTTCAAACTCCCTGTAATGAGCGAATATGAATAAAGAATACAAATCTGCCGTCCGCGGTCAACATCGTATCCGGCCGAGGTAGGACTAGTTGAACTAATTGTGATTGCCATGACGGTCGATGCGAGGAAGGACAAGATGGGCGTCGCACTTTAGGGCGGTCATCCGCGGGTTCTAATGTAAGCACGCGCGAGTGTAATGCAAATACCCCGGTCACGAAGATGGTCGCCTCGAACAGCATCTCCGATGGGTGAAAGAGGCGCGGTGGGAGGAGAGCGAAGTGGAAAGGTTTGAAGGAGTGGGAGGTGAGGCATGGGGAGTGACGGAGTGGAAAGGAGGCGGTGGGAGGGAAAGAGGAAGAAAAAGAAGTGGAGAAGGGTATTCTAGACTGAATACTTGAGAGAGAGAGAGAGAGAGAGCTCGCGCGAGAGGAGGCCTTGTACGAGCTTCTCTTAAAATGCCAATGACCAGGAAATGGTTAGCCATTCCACGGAGGGAGGAAAAGAGGCTGACCTTGACTTCCAACTCCGCATCACTTCATCTCTCTCTCTTTTCTCCCTCCTATTTTTCCATGCCTTCCTCTATCCCACTCCCTCTCGCCCTGCCCCGAACATTTTACCAACCCGCCTCGACTCCCTCAATTCGATCACTAAAACGGCCTCATATGTCGACGGTTCTCGCAATGGGTCGAGGCGCCTACCGATTGGGGCAGTCCCCAAAAGTTAGCAGCTACTCCCGTCGTCTCTCGTCTCCCTCTACGATCAACATACAACTCCTTGTGCATTTATTTATTTTCCCGCGGACTGATGGGAGTGAACTAAGGCCATCTGGCACGCAACCACGGCACCTACTGCTGCGTTTTGGAGAAATGCCGGAATATCTCCGAACCCAAAATAGCGACGGGGTTTCCGAGTAAACTGTTGTTTCGTTCAATAGCTTAAGACTCGTTTTTATTCTCGAATGTTTTTGAAAACATTACTCTGGTGATACGTATTTCAGTGTGTTTTCTGAAAAAGGTTGGTAGGTAGGTGCTTTTTGGCATGAAAGCAAAATGAACCATAATGAACAACGCTAGAGGGCCTTTAATATAAGCGGCAAGAAATTTTGACATTAATGATAAAACCTAATGAGAAAGTGAACAAATATATTTTTTTCATTGGGAATTGAGTTTTATGTTTTATCCAAGCTACAAAAAATGCCTTTGTTATGAAATCTAAGCATAGAAAAATACGGATTTTTACATATTCGTATTTGATGCTACGTAAACTGATTCTCAAATCAAGATCATTATGATAGTCACTTTTAAATATTTCTCGAACTTATCAGTGTAAGGTGGCCTGTGGTGCGAAATAATTATGTAAAATGGCAGTAATGAAAATGTACGAAATATATTTCGATACTTCCCGGAGAAGGAGGCATTAATACCATTAGTGAGTGACTTAGGCACACATTTAACGTAATTTTTTACATTTTTTTCAATTGATCGATTGTGCCCGTTAATAGAGTTGAACTATCTATTCCGATATCAGTAAAGGATGGCTTTTCCATGTTCTTTGTCGTGATTCATGTTCCGTGTAACGTGCTGTATGTTAATGGTTATGAATTCTGTGAGAGCAATATCATAGCAATCCGTTTCTTGAAGAATTTATTCTTTTTTGGAATGATTTAAGTTTTGAAGCCCAGATGTTGTAAATGAACAGGTTGGTGGACTTTGAGCGACTTATTTCTTCACTTTGATCTATTGTTGTGGTGTTTTATTACTCGTGATTTTTATTGCTTTATGAAGTGTGTGCCCCTAAGCGCTTCCATTTCGAATTGCCCATAAGCGTACGTCTATCTGACCGAACGGTGTCTTCTTCATCCCCCAGGAGTTCCCGGCGACCAATACACCTCGGCGTACCTTGGCGGTGGTGGCGGCAACCTCGGGGCCAGCAGCCCGGTACAGACCACCACTGCCACGCCCCTGGGCCCCCCGCCACCCCTGGTCCTCGCCCACGCCCACCCCTCGCCTCCCTCATCCTCTTCGTCGCCGCTCCACCAGCAGAGCCATCACTTGGGACAGTACCTGTCCTCCCAAGGGGGACAGCCCCAGGGTGGACAAGGATACCAACAGCAAGGTGCCATGGCGATTCCCACCTCCGTCATCACGCCAACCGGCAGCGGAGCGAGTAGCAGGTGAGAGAGGACCGGATACCTGGTTCTATGAAACATTTAAAAAAATATATATTTTCCTAGCAATCGAATTCCCGTGGAAAGCCACGACTTCAAGTTTTTTTTATGACAGTGCCTCAGGCTTGGCATTTTGATCACTGTTGCTAACGGCTCGTCGTGCTGTTTCGAGAACAGCAATGCCCGACTTAAATAAGCATTTCATAAAAATTCCGATATCTTATTAATCGAGACGTGGTATGAGCAGTTGGTTCATGCACTAAATGAATGTTGCAAAAAAAAGTCTCTGCAGAACTGAATTTTATAACGGGGAGAGCTCTATCATTAACTTATTAGCAATTCAGCATTATTAATTAGCAATTCAGCATTAACTTCGATGTTGGAATGTTTATCGGGGTATAAAACATTTTGAATTGTAGACAAAACTTTTTCCGTGGATGTCGGACGGCGACTTACAGGATGTTCCTTTTCTTCGCACACAGTGGTAGCAACATGGTCGGTTCATCTGGGCTCGGTCCAGCTCCGATCACGTCGGAGGACCTTTACCTCCTAGAACTCGGTTTCCCACCACCGCCCACGAGTCAACAGCAACAACAGCAGCAGAATGGCGGACTCCAACAGCCTCTAATGCTGTCCAGCACCACCCCTTCGCCCTCCCATCACATCAATCCCACTTCTTCGACCTCTTCGTCCATGCCGTCCTCCTCGTCCTCTTCAACCCTCCCGACCTCCTCCACGACCTCCCCGGCCCCTGGATCCGGCCCCTGCCTGCCTGGGCAAGGGGGTCGGACCCCTGGAGGAAGGAGAAAGAACCCAGGAGGCGGCAGGAGACCCAAGGCTTCCTCTGGGAGTGGGGGCATGGTGTCAACTGGTGGAGCTCCCGGTGCTGACGGAGGCGCCAAAAGGAAAAGCAGAGAAGGTGAGGAGAGATTCAGTGGCAAATGTTCAGCTTAAAGCTGTTAATTAACTATAAAGTCATCAAATTGTTTGATGCAATGAATTGGAAAAGCTAAACAGTATTTTCATGAGTTTGTACTCGTATCACATCTTATTATAAAACCAAAATTTGATAACTGACAATTAATGAGTTGTAGAGGAACTCTTGTTTTTCTGCCAAACATGTCTAAACTTTGAAGAAGGAAAATTGGATAATAATGGAGTAAAGAAAATTATGTGGACAACATTTTTTTTATTGTTTTAGCATTTATTGAATAAAGTCTGGAGAAATAAAATTACTTTACCCAGCATGGTCTGATTGCTCAATATACTTTAATCATGATTTAATTAATGTATTTATTCAATAAAATAACCTCACTCAATGACTTCTTCATTAATAGCATAACTGAGAAAGTTTAAATTTTACCATACTTACCTATACTTATTTGCCGGAAAGTCTTTTGGAAGTCAGTCTTTATAATACATTAATAAATGTTTTTTTTTTTATGGGAAGCAGGTTCCACAACTTACCTGTGGGAGTTCCTCCTTCGCTTGCTGCAAGATGGTGCATACTGTCCTCGTTACATAAAGTGGACCCACAGGGAGAGGGGTGTTTTCAAGTTGGTAGACTCTAAGGCAGTGTCAAGACTCTGGGGTTTACACAAGAATAAACCTGACATGAACTATGAAACCATGGGGAGGGCTCTTAGGTAAGTTACTTCACACTCTTTTCTCTTATTCACGGTTGCCAATTTCATTGAGATTAAGTCAAATGCTCATTGACACAGTTGTATGTGCTTTAGCATTCCATCTACATAGTGAAGCTACATCAGCATATTTATAAGTTATTTTTACTTTTATTACCTGCACAATGATTTGTTATTTGATTCCTTGTGTGTCACCATAACCAATATTTTATCTAGAAACTAAACTTAATAAAATATGAATAAATATTAAATTACAACAAGAGCTTTGAAAATATTTTATTTGGAAGAAATAGTTCCCTTATTATGAAACTATTTTTTATTGTAATTTGATAATTGGTTATTGGGGGATTTTATATTCCTATTATTGTCTGCAGTTCCTTAAGTTTATCAGAACATCATTCACTGCTTTTGAACACAGTGATATTCAAAATTGCAGAGGTTATACTATTATCTACCATATTACTATTACCATATTGCTATTCATAAACTGTTGATAGCCTAAAACAAGTGCTTTCCTTGCACACCATGCACATTTATCAGAATAAGAAATAGGGAAGATATTATTTATACTTGCATCTAATCAATTTCTCTTTAAAATTTCAGGTATTATTACCAGAGGGGGATTTTGGCCAAAGTTGATGGCCAACGTCTCGTATACCAGTTTGTTGATGTTCCCAAGGACATTGTGGAAATTGATTGCTCAGGAGCGTGAAAACCTTCTGCCAAGTAGGCAGATTGGAAGGGGTTTCATCTTAGCCTCAGCCATTCATTCTCATGTGTCCTTCTGAAATGTGAAGCATGCCCCAGCCTCCATCACCCAACCTGCAAGCACGTCTGGTGCTTGCTCAAGTGATTCTCAGAATGGTGGTTGGGCATGGTGCACTTTTGAGTCATAGCTATGAAGCACTTGGGCCAGCACTTGCTAAGACAGTGCCTGGATTTGTACAGACTACTGAGTGTGAAAACATTTTAATCAACTCTTCTTCACTAAACCACAAACTTTTGTTCAAAAAGGAAGTGACCACTGTAAGGAAGTGAAGACCATTGTGCAGTGGATGTGTGATTATCAAAAGAAGCTCATTTGAGTTGGTTAAATTGATGAACAGTGTAGTCGCACATTGAGGGAAAAACTCAGAAATCAAAAAACTCTCTTCCCTCTCCCCTACACAACCCCCTTCCTGCAATGCATTCATTACAATGAACATAACAGGTGATTGGACTGCCTTAATTATGGCTGACACTCAAGAGCCAGTTGTCTTTGCAAGTTCCATTGAGGAATTTTGGAATTTTCCATGATACCTCGAGGGCAAAAAAAAGTTGTTTTGCTCTTAGGAATTCACAAATCAAACTCGTATTGATTGAAAGCTTTTTGTAGCTTGAGGCAATTTTTCACCGATTGCAGGTGAGCCTATGCTGGGCAAACTGGCAGATTTAGAGTTTATCAAGATAACCAAGGTATGTGATGCTGTCAGAGGTGGTGAATAGCGCTTATATGCTTACATACAGTTTTTTGAACTTGAAGCTGAACCGAACATAACAGTTTAGGTTTGTGATATTATGGTTATTTGAAAGATAACTGGAGTGGGTTTTGAAAGGCTCTTAAAGACATCCTGAGACTGATCACTGGACAATCAACAAAAAAATTAGGTTTATTATAATGTATGGTGGAATCATAAATGAAACTATAATGGCTGTTCTGTGAAAAACATTAAGAACTAGTGTTTGTAATAAGATTTTAATAAGTGTTGACATGTTGCTATTATGTTGGGCAAAATACTGAGTGTCAAATGAGTCAAACTTGTACCCAAGATATGCTCTTCGACAGGTGTTTTTTAGTTGAAGATGTGTACTGTTTTGAGAGAAGTTAAGGTCCAACTAGGACCTATTGGATGGTGGTGTGTGGTAGAAAATACACCACAAGAAAGTACCTGGTTAAGTAGGGATGGGTTTGCAGGAAGCCATTGATTAAGAAACTTGAAATTGTGGTGACAATAAAAACAATTCGGCATGCTTAAATATGTATTTCATGACCTTGCCTTGGCATGGAGTGATAGAAAATATGTTGCTCCTCACATTAGAACGACTAAATTTTTATATTATCTGGTAAACCTTCATTTCAGAAAAAAAAATCAACCACCCATTGAAGGGAAAATCATAGACATTAAAGAAATTGTAGATTTTAAATCAAGGAGTATGTCATTCTTCAAGTGGAACATGTATACAAGGATTGTTGAGCTTTCCTCATGTGCTGACCAAAATTACTGCAGTTTCTGATTATATATGGTACATCCAAACCCATCCCTTCATGCAAATAGTTACTAAATGATGTAAAATGCAAAAAAATATCCTATTTTTGGGTGTCTGAAAATACTTTTTGACATATTTTTGTTTAAAAAGTGGCAAGTTTGGCTCACAAGAAGTTAGTGATCATTTTGAATGGGGTGATCAAATTAAATAGCTTCAATATGAAAATGCCTAGATTATGGCATATTTCTTGCTAAACATCGGTCTGTCCATTTGTCTATCTCTTAACTGGAATTGGTGTGCCTGTACTCTAATGCTTGCATCGTTAAGGCAAGAGGTCACATATTAGGATGTGGATTACTTATTCTGAGGTTGGATTTGCAAATTTGATTAGAATCTAAACACAAGTTCAAATAAACCTCAGTGCTGTGTTAATTTCAAATGAAGAAATGCCAGAATTTTCACTTATGATCACACAAGCATCTCATTTATAGAATATTAATGATAGAAAAAATTTTTAAATGCATGTTTCTTAAAGATTCTGATGGTTTACTACAATTCACAAACTGCATCATGTTGATGGAAAACCCTTACAAAATAATCAGGTTGAAAAATTACAATTTCAAAGTACAAAATTTAAGATAATTTTCGTAATCGCCATTGCTGTTGAGTCATAACTACATATATTCAGAGGTAACTTTTTGCATTACTGTGCCTGCAATCTACTATATCCTGTTGGCATCAGCATAATGAGTTTTATTTCATGTGAGCCCTTAGATGAATAATCTTATTTTACACCTTAGGATAAGTTTTAATGAGAAAATGTTATTTGGCTGCCATTTAATCATACTGCCTTTATTGAAGACAAGCATGGAGTATTCAACCACAAAACTGTTGGTATGGATTTATTCCATTTCTTGTTTCCATTTTTATACTGGGGCAGTAAATATCCACATTCTTTGTAATTAAGGTTCACGTAAACCATACCTACCACCATTAAAACATGACTAATTTAATTAGGGTAGAAGCAACATAAAGAGTGTATGTCTGCACTCATTGGGATCTCAGGAAGTTAAAAAATGATTTTGGGTCATTGGCAGTTTTAATTAACATAAAGGCCATATCCCAAATGAAGATTTTACTTTGTTTTCAAAATTTATTGAAATTTAGACCCACAATATGGGAACATTGGGTGTGATATTGTAGAGATATATTTTTGGATGGATGCAAAACTGGTAAACAGTTTTAAGGGTTGGAGGGGAAGACATGGAAGTCAGGTGACAGAGAACCATTTTGCGGGTGATATAAAATATTAGTGAGCGCAGGGGAAGGGACATGTGAGGAGAGGCATAGCGAGAAAGATGGAGCAGTTGAAATTGTTACTGTGAGGTCCAAAATTTACTGTTCACCAAGATATTTTTGGTCAGGCGGTTGGTTATTGGTGCCTCCTGTGACCACTTAACTTATTTATTACTAAGTATATATGAACATATATATATATATATATTTTTGTGTTGTTACTGGCCCCCTAGGTGTAAGGTTTGTCCATATTCCACCAAATTATTATATATCTATAAATATATAAAATATATATATATATATATTTTTGTTTTTTTAAAGACCTAAAATATGGTGCATGGTGCATGTGTGTATAAATGCGTGAGAAAATGTGTTTTATATGTTAAAATAAATCACAAAACAAAAGGTGTTTAAAAACAAAAAATATATGAAACAACGATGAGTGACCAAATGGAATGAGAATTTTTCAGTTCACCCTCCACATATGACAGCACTTTATGCTTTGATAGGTTGGGCTTGAGAGCATGCAGTTTTTTTATGAAAAAAACACTTGTATTCTGGTGATCTAGAGTATTTGCATCAGAGTTTAGGAAAATGCACCCAGGCCCACCAAAGGATTTTGTACTTAATTGTGTTTGCAAATTTCTAAGTTCATCTGTTTGGGGTGACCTTTTAAAGTGCATCATGTGTATATTTTTATTTTAAAGAAAAATATTAGCTTGTGGCTACTTGGCCGTTGGACCAAAGTGAAGGAAATAATGAGTGGCCTCTGTATCTTGATTGTAATATACGGATGCCAATGGCAATCCATCTTTCATTTGGAAGAGGAGCTCCACATAGAAGTCATGTATGTTTTCTAATGAACCTTAAACGTATGCGAGTGCTCTCTATCTCTCTTAAGCACTAAACCTCATTCGTTTCTACAACTTAAAGTGAAACAAAATAGTCATTGCGGGAGGAGTGATAATGAGAGAGTGAGGGTGTATATGATTTCCTGTATTGTAAAATAAACTGTATGTTTTCTGGGGGTGATACTGGAGGGAGAATGTGTTGGTATGAACTTTGTCCAGCATCTATTAAAGTACAATTGTCCACTAAGAAAAATAAATGTGAGTTTCTTTCATGATCTTCCCTTGACTTTCCCCACATAAACCAAAGTCACAGAAAGAGATTAAAGGTGAAAAATTTGTTGAAATTTTAATGTTGTACATTGGCTGAGTAAACTAAAAAAATATATTTAATACTAAATTCTCATACTATACTAAATGAATAACAAATTTTTCGAAAAATTAATTTATTCAACTCATGGAATTCAAAATATGATGCCAATCATAATGTGCAAAATAAAGTGATAGAGGGGCAGGCCAACGGTCCAATTCATTCTAGGTTGCAGTACAAACCGGATGACCCCTTAGCTCAGCAAGTTCAGTGGTGGCTAAAAACGAACACCAAAAATTAACTGTTGAAAACTCCTCTCCTTCTCCCAATGTTTTGTTCCATCTAATGGAACAAACATCTTCAATGGAGAGGGGGTGACTTTTGAAGAGTGAAAGCACTTAAGATTGTGGCTTTGCAACCCTCAGAGCTGGCCCTGTTGATATATAAATGTAATGGTAATAATATTCATCATCGAGAGAGTGAACACCTACAACCATATAGATCTTTGGGCTTCTAGTTGTGCAATAGAACATATCAATAGATGAGAGTTAAGCATTTTAACTGTATTAACAGTGTTATTGTTTTAACAAGGGACCAAAGGTGTATGGAATGCCAGCTAAAGGAATAAATCGCTCTAATGAAAAGGCTATTACAAACAGAAGACAGTTAATGACACATCCTTCTTGACATAAGGAAAATTGGTATTTCTTATATGCTGATATTCACAGTTTAAATCAAACTGTACACGAAGAATTTGACCAAAGCTAACCTAAACCAAAAATCTCTCTCTGAACTTGCAAATATGGAATCTCGAATAGACTGGCAATTCTTTAGGCATTTAACAGTGGAGAGGGTGGAAAAGGTAGTGAATACGAACCATAAAACAACTTTTGTAATATAAGTTTAATATTATTCTATATTGGCATTGTTAAACTGTCTCTCTAATATGTATTAATCAATTTTCAGCATAATTTTTTTGCGCTGCATAAGGCTAAATAATAGCAGAAATTACTTAGGGCAGTTAATAATATATTTCGGAAAAATAATTTATATTTTTTGTGATTTAAAAGTGAATATTAATTAATCGCCATACGAATGAGTTGCTACCATTTACAGACCTTGATTAGGGATAGACGATGGAAACGTTCGACAGTGAACCTTTATAACAACAGGATCGTATCCCATATTATTTTCCATTAGTTGTGTCTACTGTGCGATATGACCGCAGTTGAAGGAGCATTAAGAGATCAATTAATATTATGCATTTCTTAGAGGAATTATCATTCACTGATGGAAACATGTCTTGCATACAAATTATTTTTTTTCGACCAAGTTTTATTTGCTGCCATATTTAACATCATTTTTTCAGACATCCCCAAATGACCAATTTCTTTTACCTATTGCGACTCCTTTCAGTCCCTCCCATGCTCGTCCTTACACAATCGCTCTTCTTCATTCCCTCCGTCACCTCCTCTCTCCACAACTTTCTCTCCACTTTAAATCCACCCCTCCCTTTGCCTTTCCTTCCGCGTTCATTTCCTTAGTTTAAAAATTCTGATGGTCATCAATCTGGGCATATTACACTTTTCTATTCACTTTTGCTATTGGCGTAAAAATGAGGTTTTGTTGTCAAATATCGTGGCTCTTACAATTAGTCTTTAGCTTGATAAGTTGGTATTTGTTTACGGAGGAAATGGGTCATAAATGGATTTCATTTCACTGGTAGCCTATTGATTTAGAAGTTCCGTCCAGCTTTGGACCTGCGGAGTCTTATCTCACCCTATTAAAATCACTTTACCCTCTCCCCACACTTTCAACCTTAGAATAAATGGGTGGGATTGGCTTACATTTTGGGGATTGCCAGTAATATACAAAATACACAAAACCGGTTCTGCGGTGTGATCAGCATGAAATTTATGGGAGGTAGCTGTTCATTAGAAAATAATTCTTTCATGAACACAGAAATACTTGTAAATTTTTCTGGAAAATTTCACTAATGAGAAAGAAATTGGAACACATCCCCATATTTGTCTTTTATTTATTAACCACGTTGAGGTAATTGATGTACTCCTACAGGTAAGACTATATCTTGCTGTATTCTCAAAACATGACAGGGAACATTCATGACCGAGGCGAGATCCTTAACTGCCACCTTCAGATTAGTTGATGAGCAATTCATCCATCGGACTGACCAGAATAAATTATTAAGTAATTTTATTTGGTAATTCATTTCCTTTGTTTAAATGTTGTTTTGATATTTTGAATTGGATATATAAATAAACAAAAGGAAAATAAGCCTAAGGTTGCTTAGATAATCTGAGTGATCACGACCAATCATTTTCTTATCGTCATCCTTTAAACTAATACTATACCACAAAAAGGAAAACATTTCTTGATTGTTGTTTAAGATTTTCTTTGGGTATCATCATCACACACAAAAAACTCTATATTCACTCCTTACTAATCTCCTTCGACTTTATCAGTCTTTTACGCCTCGTTTTCTTCCTCTCCCTCCTTTTCGCGACGCAATCCCTTTCCTCCATTAATCAAATCACCCGGGCTCGTGTCATATCCCCCCTTCCACATCCCTCAGTGGCGCCCCACCGGCCAATGAATGAACTTCCTAGCCTCCCTCCTTCTTCATATTCTCAGTTACGAAAAAGGGCGTATGTAAACTTTTACTTGAACCTCCCTTTACCATAGTGCTTGCCTGAGTTAGATTGTGCCTGAATATCCTGAGTCATCGTATCCTGTTAAATACCAGGCGGGGAAGTACCAGATACCTCTACTGTAACAGGTCATAATTTTTTATCTGTAGGCCGCATTTTACTCTTATGTTTCAATGCTTGATAGACACTGTGCACTTATCAGCTCCATACAGGACTAGTTTTAACAATTATTGGATTCTCGTGTTGTAACAAAAACATGTTAACTTAACAGAGTTTAAAGAATCACGAAAAGAAGTTTTTATGGCGACATCAGTTTGAAATTAAAAATCTCCCCATTATGTTTTCATGGGAAAGAATGAATAATGATATCTCATGCATGGACATCAATCCGAATGGATCTGCCCTCTTAAGTTTGTCCGTGTATTTATTTTGCCTCATTTCGATTGAATGATACCGCCTGCTAAATCCGTAAGTTATGTAAATATGCATTACGGCCGTTCAAATCACCATTTCATTTAGCGGCAATTCAGAACCTTTACGAATGTCATTAATGTGTTGTTAATTCGATCATTCTGTTCAACTTATTTAAATGATTGCAACGATATGAAGATAACATGTGAAATTAGATCCTTGATGGACATAAAAAACTATTTCACTCAAACAATAAATCGGTAGACAGGTAATCGATTTATCATACAACATGGTCACCAACGAGTTAATCGATTGGTGTTCAATTGTCTACGATGTTCTTATTTATTCTTGTTCAGAGTGCATGTCAGCTTTATTTTTACTGAAGTTTAAGGTAATGCCTGTGAGTTACATATTGTGAATATCATCTGCGATTCTTTCAATACTTATCTGATGTTAAATATTTGGCAATTTTAAAGTTAAATCCCACTTAATAGTAAGTATCAAACCGTAGAAGCAGTGGCGGTTTTATATTTCATTTAGAACTAATCTTCTTATTCTTTTACCTAATTTTTGTTTTCGGATCTTAATGTTCATTAGGCATATGTGGCATTCGCTTTAAACAAACAAAAACTGAAAGGGTTCTTTCTTTATTAGAAAAAAAATTTAAATTTTCAGCTAATCATCAGTCATTAAATTTCTGCATGCCGCTTTAACTCTTTCCTTACAAAAATTTATTTTGTGCCACTTTGCCTTCATTACTAGGTACAATGAAAAGACTGGTGTTAGAGATAAATTATCTTGAACTTAATTTTATGTTATCCATACTTGTATCATAGAGCTTAGGTTGGTGGTCATAATTTGTGACATCACTGGGCCTTTACAAGAGCTGGTGCCCTATGAACTAATCACATCCCAAGTGCTGTAGGCATATATTTTATTAGGTGGTTAAAATATGTTTTCCTTACAGTGAATCTTTATGCCTTTATTGATGGATCTTGATCAGCTTATTGAACATATCGGAGCTGAAATTTCATGATTGAGAGTTGCAGAACTTAGCATGTGTCTGGATAATATGAAAATGATTCACACTTTGTACTTCTTCCTTGGCCACAGAATTTCTAGCAATGTATCCAAATGACCAATGATGGACAAATGATTGCAAGATGTTTCCTTTGTGATAGTATCTGCTGGCAGCTTGTTTTTTTAGGTATGTGTTTCTACAATGCTAATTGTATACATAATTATGAATGCTATCTGCTCCTTTAATGGAATTTATGAGTGCAGTATTTTAAGGGCATAACTTACTAGAAAGGATTTACTGAAGTGAGTGCTTGGCAAGTGGTCTAGTCATCTCTCCCCAATTTTGATAGAGTTCCATTTGTTACTAGGTGTCCGATGGTAGCTTAGGTGCAGTCCAGGTGTAGTAATTATGTAAAAAAATTAGCCTATTCTAGAAGAACACTGAATGATGGTGAAAATGATCGATGGCATCATCATAATGGGTTATGAATATGAATGTTGAGTTGTAGCAGATCTTTGAGCTAGCTTTGAGTTTCCCGCCACTCTGAATTTTCTAATAGTTCCTTGTGCTAGCATCTTCCATCACCTGTTCCTCTAAATTAATCCTTTGCCTTCCTCTGTAATTCTTCCTCTCTCTGCTTCCTTCAGTAAACTATCATATCTCGGGTTGTGTCCGATTAGTTATCTTCTTCTTGGAATAGTTATCCATGGGTTTCTTTTTTCACCCTCATCAAAATTACTTTTTATTTGATGCTCTGTCAATCTGTTTTATTTTCATCATTTTTAATACCACCCACATAGCATGAATACATATCAGAGCTGTCTCGGATATGTAACATATAACTCATGGTAAATCTAGGAGACAATCCGTAACCTCTCCGAGCTCAAACAGAGACATATCTGAGACGTT
>LYUA01000071.1:1136767-1147777 GCA_002093875.1 Calopteryx splendens | reverse complement strand
CTCCTCGTAAAAGCTTCCTTACCTAATGCGATTATTCTTCTAATATCCTTACCACACATTGCCCATCTTCGTCCAAAACGCTGCCTAAATAGACAAAATGTTCTACCTGTTCAATCTTATGACCTCCAACTTTAATGCTTATCTATGGTTTCCTCTATCTAGAGAACCTCATCACCTTCGCTTTCTTATTTATTTTCACCGTATACATAAAACACTGGCTCTCTAGTGAACTCAGCAATGACTGCAACCCCTAGGCTGATTGGCTTACTATAGCTGGAACGTCCATTAAAATGACTGATCAGCTCCCCGCCCACTTTTACTGCTACCACTAGTTCCTCCCATTCCATATCCTCTCTTACCATTTCCTCCACCTTTTGCCTAAATAGCTGAAATATTCTACCTACTCAAGTTTATGCCCACCCACTTTAAAATTTACTTTTAATGTCATGTATTTTTAAAATTATGCTGAAAGTTTCCAAAAATATTTGATTAATATGTATATTTCTTCCAAAAATGAGACATTTACGACAGCGTTTGTCCAATCCTTTCATTATTAATGGAAAACAAGCTTGAGGGAAATATCATTGAGTTTTCGTAAATAAATATCTTTCATTGGTAAAATAAAGGATATTATTTTCGTGTTCTTATGCAATATTAACCAATACAGGTACAAGAATAATTTTTAATATTTCTTCATTTTAAAACTTCAGTATTTAATGCCTATGGAAATTCACTTTTAGGTGAACACATGCAGCACACTCCAGATAAGGTACTCTGAATAGCACGTTTATGGAGAGTAATTTACATTTCCCAACCCATATGATGCAGTTTTGAGTCTCTTGAGACAAGCTCCTGGGTAAACTCAAGTGATTCGACTTCAGGAAAACCTGATGAATAGCGAATGCTGGTAGAGTTGTGGAGCCTTACACGTTAACATAAATGTTCACTAGAAAAAAAAGTTCTGGATGCATCCCACAAATGCAATTCTCCTTTCAACATTTGTTTTGTGTATTAAATTCGCGTAGCGTAGTTTACATGTTCAGTCCATGCCAATGGAGTCGTCTGAAAACATCTCATCAACCACGTTTGTACCTAATAATTCTCTCCCAAAAATCAACTAGAACTATAAAGAACTGAAATAATATTTTAGTGTCAGGTTGTTGAAGGATAGAAGATAAGGTCTGAAAAAACAGAGACGGTATTTTGCGTGGAAAAATAGACTATTATACATTTAGTTCTATATTTCCTAACTATAGATGCAACATTATATTCCCTAAGGGTGGATTTTACTGTGAGAAAGTTCCATTTGGAAAACATTGTAAGCATCTGACCTTGTTTGAGAACATTTAAAAGGTTTCAGTTTCCTTTAATAGCCCATTCAGACGACATAATCTCGGAATTCTTCTCTTCCTTATGGTGTTTGAATCTTATAAGTTGAAATCGTATTAGCCAAATCTCCTCATATTCCTTTATCGACTTCCTCAATTTTTAGTAAATACTATCTATTCTTTTCTCCTTAAGTATCAGTACTTTATTTCTCTAATAAAACAAATTTTACTAAATAATGGGGTTTCTGGTAAAATATCTGATGCCAGGCAGCTTTGGACAAATGAAAGGTAACCCGTAATCCATTATCTTCCGACTGAAGAAATTCAACCCAGTGGTTTGTCTCGCCGAGAAACGGGGGAAGCAAGGCTATTGGGGTCATAATCGCACAATTACACTGCTCATTCAGAGATGGCAAAACAGAAGAGACATGGCCATGGAAATATTATGTCAATGACAGCGAAGTTTTTTAAAATCAAGTAAGATATATCCAAAGGAAACAAATGTATAAAAATATTATTTTTGTGTTTATGTAGTAATATGGTTGCAATTCGAGTTATAATAATAAAGTATATGCATTTCAAGCATTGGAAATATCTGCGTGAGAATTCGTAATTATGTACAGGTAAAGGAGGATTAATTTAACTGATATAATGCTGATTTTCAAACTAGGCGGCAAATAAATTGTCATTTTCTGAGAAAATTAAACGTCCAGGAATTAAAAGTACTTGCCGTTTATCAGGTGTGAATAAACACAAAAGATTCGTGAATGATCACGAACATTTTTATTAAAAAACAGAATTTTTGCACTTCTGTTTTCTCCTTCAAGATGATTTGTAAAATATGGATTATATCCAAACAATCAGGCCAAGCGTGGTTTTATTTTAGGACTTTGTGTTAGGCTCTAAGAATACAAATTATATCCTTAGAATGGGTACCTATGAGGTGAAAAATTATTGCTCATGGATTCTGATGCAAAATTAAAGGAAAAACGTAACTTAACACTTTACTAAAACCCCCGCAGCATACCTACCTAAATGCAGTGGACCTTGAAATCTAGAAGACCCAAAGTGAACAGACTCCGGCTCAGAATCATGTCCTCCGTCACAATCTTTGAAAGTTCTGCTCGAATAAGAAATGTAATAAGTGATGATTTGAATGGTGATACATTGATGATCGATCTTGGTTCCATGTCCCATACAAATTTCTATGTACTAAGTGTATGGAAATTATTTCGAGCTAACCGTCAATTAACGCTATTATTTCATTGTTGCTTAATGTCTATAGGCATGCAACTTCACCGTCCTTGGTTTAATTTGGTCTTCAGTTACTCTTATTCACTAGGATGATGACTCGAGTAGTAAAATAAGTTGCTCCTTTGTTTATGCTTTGACCAAATTTCTTTTGATTAAATACTGATTTAATTTCAAAATGACTCTACTATGAGTACGTTCTAAAAGTGGAGATCGGAGTGAGTACCTTCATTTATTACTCCATATTATTATGTGCTACAAGTAACATGCAATTAAAGCGTTCTCTGTGAAAAATAAAACCCTAAATGACTGATTTAAGGTATACATCGCATGATAAATTTTTCTTTTTCTGGAGTAATATAGCAATATAAGCAGTTGATATAAGGTATTTTAGACCCTCACCCTCCCTTGCGGTATACCTTTCTTCTTGGAGTAAGAAAGATATACTCATTGGCTTAATAAAATGTCCAATGTGAAAAATCGTAAACCCTTCATGTATGCATTATATTTTCGAGCTCTATTTACGATTTTTTCACCCAATGCATTTGTTTCATCAGTGCACAGGTTACTATGTCTTTTTAACACCATTTCTGTACGTAAGTTTAAATAATTGCATATGCTCTTTTCGGTATTCATTCCGCAATGCATTTGGACATCCATCTTCCTTTCCTTACTCTTTATGCATTTATTCCCTCATTTCTTCAAAGAATACTAGTCTCTTCTTAACCTCATTATTCATTCCTTACCCTTTAATGCGGCGTAGAACTTGGGAACGAAGACTATAATTTAGACTCTGTTTGACGCGCACTGCGTTTCTTCCACTTTTCCATCTGCTCTCTTTGCCCTCTCCATTTTGTTTGAAGCCTTGGAATTTTTCATGGTCTTTTAGAATTTTGTCTTTTCTTTTCTTTGTTCTGCGTGCTACATTCTCCTCACTCAATTTATTTTCGGGGTCATTATCTTTTCCCTATAAGAAGCACCCGCTTGCTTTGTTCTACCGCCACGCTCTTGCATTCGTTCTTTCCTCTTCATCCTTCCACCTTTTATAACTTTCCGTCACTATGGCTACAGTTCTCAACTTCCTCCGGCGTTTGCTCTGCTCCCATCTTTTCCAGCTTCTTTTTCATATAGAGTTCATGAGTTCCTCTATCCTCTTTCAGCATGTGTGGTTAGTAATGTTCTGTTACTTCCTCACTGGAAAGCCTCTTTTCGCAATTAAAAAATGTTATAATTCTTTCTAGGGCAGACTTTTTTGTGTATTTATATTTCATGAAGAATATTTCAGCGTTATTGAATTCTGTGGCTCCATTATTTTATTATCTACTGTCTTGGCCCTTACTGAAGCAAAAACTACAGGGTTAATACATGTGTAGCTGCAGATAACCAATGCATACGTTCAGTAAGATCTATATTGGGAGAACTGGCATTAAATTATTTTGATAAAAATGATTGACAAAAAAGTGAGAAACTTGGGAAAAATCCATTGAGAGAACGATTCTGAACTTTGAACCAAAATGTTTACGGTTATTAACTAGTGTCATCCATATTGTGTAATATTGTTAATGAAAAAAAGTAGCTGTTATTTTGGCTAAAATTCTGAAAATATTTTTTCGTGCCTGCATAGAGGAGAAAGTGAGAACATGTGCAACGACTAAAAATCCGATTTTAGTCCACCATCTGATCTAGAGTCATTATAGCCATTCCACCAAATCAGGGTATATTTTACAAGTGTTCCCCGCACTCACCTGGTCAGCCAAAATTCTTGGCAGCCTCCACCCAATCCTTTGCCCCTTCTTTTCCCTCTTTCTGTTTCCTTCTTCATCTCTTCCACTTTTTACTTTTCCACTATTTATTTTTCTTGGTTTCGTTGCTTTGCACATAATGGTGACCTACAGGGTCGAAACGTGAACCGTATTAAAGCTTCTTATTAATTGGGAAAATAGGATAGCTATTCAGATCCCCAATATATCTCTTGTCACTAAGAAGCATGATAAAAAACATTTGTTGGGAATACTTTTCTATTAGAGTGAAAATGTGAATATAATTTTGATTCTAGAAAGTGAAGTGATGCGCGTTATGTCATTGCTTTGCTGAGAACGGTGATGGAGAGCAATTTGGCACTTAGGTTTGACTCCTTTGTGTTTTAAATGGAATTTAAAAGTTTAGACTAAAATAATTTCATTTTGAATGAGGTGGATTATAAGATAGGTCTCAATTGCCTTTAATACCTTTATATGAGTCAAACTTCAGTCAGAGAATCTTATGATGATTCGAGATGTACAGTGATAGGAATGAGATTAAGGTAGATGTT
Organism: Calopteryx splendens; assembly: GCA_002093875.1. Classification (NCBI taxonomy): domain Eukaryota; kingdom Metazoa; phylum Arthropoda; class Insecta; order Odonata; family Calopterygidae; genus Calopteryx; species Calopteryx splendens. Next base: position 1,142,887 of record LYUA01000071.1, on the reverse strand, counting down.
ATGATCGGGACGATGGGATGCCGGTTCTTGGCAATTGTACAGGTATTAAAACTGTGATACAGAGGAAAAAATATGATGAAGCACATCTTGTTCGATGGGTAATTTACCGAGAGTTCCGTAGAACTGGGATTGATCTTACTCCCGTCTTGGCAAGTGAACAACCTGAGGGCGATGACATGGGTGGCACAATAGTTTCAAGTACTGGGCCACAAGTTCCGGTCCTGTCTACTTCCCTTCCGGTTACGCGTATACTAGGGTGACAAAGAACTAAGTCAGAAAAAATACAATTGTTGAGATACGAACTCCGTCACCCCTGCTGAAACTTCAGCAACTACAACTCCAACTGTAACTCCTCCATCCGTAGTACTATCTAATAGGAAAAGATGAACCCGGATATTTCTGACCAAGTCACAAGGATGAGGGAGGGAGAAGGAATAGGGAAGGATTGGGTAAATTGAAAGTAATAGAGCATCTGGAGAAATATTAAGTTAGCAGAAAGGTCATTCACAAGGAGAATGGAACTTATGACTGGCGCTCTAGGTAAATATGTACAAAACACATGAAATATGAAATATATAATCTCTGATTCACTCTAGGGTTTTCATTCTGTTCGTGTTGACTTGAATGGACAACAGATTCTCCGGCATTCCAGATGGTGTCTTCAGATCGAAGAAATGACTTGAAGACGTCAGCTGGAATGCCGGCGAAACTGCTGTCCATTCAAGCCAACGAATGCGGTGAAATCCTGGGAATCACGCAGAGCCAATCGAATCCTAACCGTAGTAACCTCCAAACGAACATGAAAGATATGATCTATGAGATGAAACGTTAATATGGATAGTTTTTTTATGAAAAGTAGTGTTTTATTGCTAATAACTCGATTTTTGAGGAACCGATCTTTGCATTTTGGATATTTTTTTAAATGTGGACTTGACTATAATGCATAGATAAGTAATATACTGGATAGAGTGTACTCAAGTAGTGATAGATATTTTAGAGGAAAAGAGAGAGTGGCCAGAGGAAATTCAAATGAGAAATAATTATTGGATCCAAGGGACATTAAGAAAAATGCTTTCTGTTGAAGGCAATGTTTGCTTGATAGAATGGTTGGAAGTGGTGAGGATGGGCAAGAATAATATTCAGTTTGAACTAAATGAAGAGATGTGGCCAAGTATGAAGACATGAAGACTGAAGAAAAAAATATTAATTTTATTCTAAGTGCGTTTTAAGATCACGACGAATGATGCGGAATACCAGTAATCAATAACTACTCTATTTGCTGATGATCTAACACCCCCTGCCCCTCGCACACTTAGATGGATTGCAGGGTAAGATGCAGATTGCAGATAGGTCCAGATGCCCAATGGTAAATTCCAGTTTCTTCAATATCCACTGAACCATATTTTTCTCATTTTCCTCCTATCCTCGAACCACATACTTCTCTTTTTATTTACTCCTTATTACTATCCACAACGTCCACCAGCAATTGCTTTTTTAATTATTTTCTGAGGTTCTTTCCGACATGTACTCACTATTTCTTTACCGATCTTATTATTATGGGATACTTCAAAGGAGACGTACAATTGGTTTGTTAGCTCTTTGATTAATCACATTTACTGCATGTTTCCATTAAAAGATGGAACTCACTAGAAACACGATGGTTGATCAAGGTAGAGTTAACAATCTACATAAAGTTATTGAGTATTCTCAATGACCAACCGTTCCTAATTTTTTGCTCACGACCTGTTTCATGAATCTTATAAGTTTAACGTTTCCCGAAACAAATGTTGAGGTTAACCACTTTCAGAAGGATGTACCCTCCCTTGACTGGAATATTTTTTTCCCTCATTCGATTGAATTGAAACTTTAAATATTCAAAACCAACTTGGTGGATTCCGTTAACTCCCATGTATTTATTCTCCACATCATCATCAAACCCCGCCGTGTACGGGCAAAATGCGGGAAAGAATGCGGGGGTTATTTTTAAACGTAATAATTACATGGTTTATAAAATGCGGTGGACTAGATAAATGAATCATTTAATTTCACCCTCCACCTCCAGCAATAGACACCTTGAGCCTCCCGCCATCTCTCGCTCTCCCTTTACCTGTTTTACCAATAAAAATTTCTATTTTTGATACCTCACACCAGAAGTTTTATGTTATATCTTTGAGTCCGATTATTCGATTCAATTGTGATGGATATAATCTCAATTAATAATAAAAATTACTCCTTTTATACTTGTTGAATTATGAAAATTTACTCTGAATATTTAGAGTTCTCGAATTTAGCGTTAGGTAGGCCTATTAAAAGCGTCAAATATCCATCCCTCTGCGTATTATATGTGCATAATATTATCTAATTTATTCTCATTATAAAATATTCTGATGGGGTCGTGTATGAACAATCCACAGAATATCTTACGGCCTGCAATAGATTCGATTCAGATTTTCGTTAAGACTTCAGTACTAGTTTTCTGATTTTATATGACTTCAGCAAATCCTTCGATCATGTGAATTATTCTGGTCTTCTCTTCAAAATGAAAATCTTGAAATTTTCCTGATCCGTGTTGAATATGTATTACTTGAGCAATCGCCATCAAGCGCTGAAGGTGAAAACCTGTATGTTCGTTGTCGAGCGCCTCATGGCTCTGCCCTTCATCCGTTGTTGTTCTTACTCTTTATTTTTAATTAACTTGATTTCATCAATTACAATCATCATTTGCTGTTCGTAGACTTTCCAAAAATGTTTAACCAAAGTTGTCCTCATTAGCTCTGTAATGTGGTAACTAAGGTTATTGAAGATGTCTCCACATTGTACATTGGGCTAAAGAGAATAAGTACATTTACTTTCAAAAGAAGTCGAACTATCTTCAAGTTATCATATCAGAGAGCTCTAGACTTAAAAAAAATGGATGTTAAGGTCATTATCATCAGCAACGTTACTGATACTTAGCTACCACATTCCAAAATGGTGCGCAGACTAGATATATTTTTAAGTGATAAACCGTTTATTTTGAAAGCAATTTTGTTTTTCATTTCATTACATATTAAATAAAATGTACACATGGTCTGCAAGGTGCTACAGTAAAGTTCAATTTACAAATTTAATTACTGATTCATAGCTAAATGAAATAAAAGCAAATCAAATTTACTAGCGATCCATATGGTACAAAGTTATAGGTCCCACTAAGCCAATCTTGGCTTATCAGGTATTCCAACAAAAACATTTCAGCAACCATTCTTTGAACTTTATTTTAACTTCTCCCATCCCTTATCGATTATTTAAATCATCTCTCAAGTAATTAAATAATTTTTGAACAAGATCACTGAATTGTTTAAAGCCCTTTTGATTTGTTGGTATTTCATATCTATTAATGCTTTTTAGTTTTAGATTTTAATTATGCACTTTTTCTTTTTGTATTAATATTAAAAATAATTGTCAGTAATTATTAGATATTTGAATGAATTTGCAAAGAGTAAATCATTAAACTCTTTATAAATATACACATGCTGTAATCTCTCCAGTTGCATTGCATTGAGTTGCTAAAAATAATTTTTAATATCCTTTTATAGTTTGCTATAGCCCTTTTTAGGTGTGTAACTCTACAAGAACCTCACACTGCGATACTGTATTGAAAAAGTTTCGCTAATAGACTATCATAATACATACACAATATCAAAATAAATAGATGCATCATATTTAATGCATCTATCGTTACCATGTCCTTAATGTGGTTAAACTGATACATTGCACATCTAAGTTTATTGTTTAACTTAGATAAGTGATAATTGAAGTTAAATTGCTCATCAATTGTAATACCATTACACTAATCAAGAACCTTCTCTAAGATACCACACTCACACTTAAACATATTTGTATGTAGAAACTCATAACGATGTGACTTTAAACATACCTACAGGCTTGATATTATAGGGCTCATAAGTTACGTGAATTTCCTGATATTTTTATTCATTTAAAATTAGTTTATCAGGTGACCGTTACAAAACATTATTAAAATCATTCTGCATACTTGCCACAGCTATATTAAAATCAAAATGGCCTGATATCAGTACTATGTCATCTGCATACAAAATCAATTTACAATTTTTTGCATAACCATGTATGTCAAGGACTAATCAAATAATTCCAATGTTATATCAAATTAATTTGACTTTTACCAAAATAAATAATAAATAAGTCATAAAATAATAAATTTAATCCATGGAATAATCAAATAATTTACATTCATTTAACATTAATGTAACTTTTCACCAAATTTCACCGAACAAAATCCTGCTTCCTTTGTATATGCCTAATTTGCTCATTAGATAACGAATATTTCCGATTCATGATTAATGCTGTCGCAGTTGTTGCTGTTATGTTTACTATGATCTAACGTCCTAGCTTAGAATTGAGCATCAACCCCTTCTAAATTCATGCGCTCGCTACATATATAATCTCTGCAGGATGATCAGCTAAGTCTATCCGTGCTTTAGAATGGATATGTGGGTCTTCAATATAGCAATATATGAAAATGTTCTTTTATCTACATTAACCTATAAGTACTTTACATTCCTAATTGAAATGTTTTCTAAGGAATACTTGTCATAAAATGGCTACTAAACGATAATAAGGTTTCCTTTAATTTCCAGCCAATGAAAATGCTATATTTCATAAATTGTTTTGTTTGAATTCCATAAGAAGCTAATTAATGGACTCCCGTTTATGACGATTTTTGAAAATATCAAATTATATAATTTTGATTAATTGATTGATATGACTACCAACTAAAAGATTTTTCATTACCTTCATGTCTGTAAATTTTCATAATGAGAGTATTATTATAGTAATGTTAAAATATTTTCGAAATAAAATTAAATGTTAGTATTTTTTCTTTATAAATGTATACTTGTATTTCATGCAGGTTTATAAATGTTTACAGTTGTGACTCAATTGTGATTTAACTCTTTATTATTAAATGGATAAGGTACTAACAATATATGCAAGCGACTACTTCTGAAAATGTATATATATGCATTTTTTATAACTATATTGAGAAATGAAACTGCATTTTTTGTTATTCATTCTGTGTTTTATGTTGTACATAAGTTGACCGATTTTCTCAATTGCAATGCACTGCGCTATTTTGTTACTGCGTGGGACATGTCCCGGGAGTGAATAAATATATTATTCCATTATGCAATTCTAACAGCATCACTGCTGCTATTTCTATCTACCTCAACTTTCCTCTCTAAGACAATCCACCTCTTTCCTTAATTTTCAGCTCCAGTTAGATAACCAATAACTTTAATAGCCTCATTTAAATTTTTGCACAATTAGCTCGGTGGAAGAGAGGGCGTCAGAGATAAAACCATATTCGCTTCTTAGAGCATCCCTAAAAGAATGCAAAAGTCTCGCCGGTCTACCGGTGGGAGTGGAACGAATGTAATCCTCCCCCGACTTCTAACTACGTTTTGCTACAAAACGTCGAAAGTTTTCATCGACAATTTCCCCAATTAAAGAAGGGCTCGTGCTCCGCCGCTTCCACCTCTCCCCTCCCACCCTGATCCTTTCATTGCGCCTCAGTCAATCTTGAAATTGAGTTTGATACCATAATTTTCTCCCCTCATCTTCATAAACTTTCAACGACCACAATATTGGAAATTATTGAGTGCAGATGAGCGTAAAGCACTTAAAGCACTGTGTAAGCAGTGTAAACGAGTTATCTCACTTCAAACGATGTCTTACTTAACTTCATAACTATGCTCTCATATCTGCTACGGCGGTAGTGGTTTTAGTTAGTCAGTATCCCAACTGCAGTTCGCTGAATTTTATTCATTTCCTTTATTGAAGGTGAGTGTAATGGTAACAATTGAGTCCTAATATTAAATCATCTGCTGAAACTTAACGCACGTATATCATGTCAGTTGAAACACTGCTTTAACGTTTCCATTTCCAACGATACCTAGTGCTAGTTCTGTTTGTATGATATATGTCATATTTCAGTTGGTATTTCTGCATGACTGAGCTTAAAAACATTTCTACCACTATTTTATCATTGATATTTGTTTCTGGTGGGTACTTCATCACGAATTTACAGAAGTGTACAGTGTTGTT
>LYUA01000071.1:1082642-1094891 GCA_002093875.1 Calopteryx splendens | reverse complement strand
GGGGGGGGGGGGAAGGCCCTGGTGCTTAAACGGGGGCGGAGGCGCGGGAGACGATGCTGCCCCCCCCCACCATTCTTGCTTCCTCCACACACAGACACACCTCCTCGCCTGATAAGCTTCCCGTCGACAACCGATCAATCATTTGTGTAGCACCAGGGCAGGGGCGTCATACGGACAGATACGGCCAATTAGACTGGGACAATGGGGCCGGGAGCATTAGGTGTGTAATGGGCGGTCGCACGTTGAGGGGGTGAAGGGGGGGGCGTCGGAGGAGTTGGGTGGTGTTGTCGCGGGTACGGTGCTGGAAATCTGATGGTGATAGATGGATATATAAACATGCTTCTGATGTGTGCTCATATATGCCGGTTTGAGTGGACCATAAAAATGGTATCCTGGTCTGAGAGTGCTTCCCTGAAACCGATATCTCTGCGTGCATCCTGCTCGGCTCCAGCGTTTCCGACTGTTCAGATCAATTTCTCCAGCGCTAAAATGTTTGACGGATATTGCCTCTTGCAGCTTTGTTGCATTCAGGAACAACATGGAGAGGAAAAGTGATTCGCTGAGGGTGATTTATTTATACTTATTCGTTTTGGTGTTATTTCCTTTGGATGATGCTAAGCCCCTCTATAAAGGAGCACCTGAACAGAGCAAAGCTATGGAATACAAATTATGTTTCCATTCACATATCCTAAAGCGTTTGTAGAAACTTGTTTTCTTTGTCTTCGTTACGCGAATACCCAAGGAAATGTAATTTTTCTCGCAACAGTGGTTTTACATTCCTTGAGGCGTCTTCATTATCACGACGCTTACCTAATGTGTGAAAAAAAATAGATCACCGTAAAGAGTAAAATTTTCGGAAAACTACTATTGTATTTCATTGATTTATTTATTTATTTCCAATTTTGTAGATTTGCGACACAAAGATATATATGAAAGAATATTAAAATGTTATCATAAAATATTACCATGAAGGAAAAACAGTATTTTTAATTTATGTGCCAACGTCCATTCCCATGGTTGACCGGAATTACTTGTGTCTAATTGTGCGATACTTGATTTGAAGAACTACGATTCTTTTCAAGGTTTACTGCCGTGCATTCGATTGTTTTACTCCGGCCAGATGCACCGTAGGTTCATGAAGTAGTTCCAACAAGAGCAAGCATTTGCGAAGTTCTGTTTCGATGTTAGTTGGAGGCTAGATTTCGTAAGAAATCAAATAAAATTTCGAGCATTATCCCTCCTTTAAAATAATACTTACGTATGTATCTTCTGATTGGATAAAGGGATAAATGAGAAGATTTTGAACAGGATAGATAAAGTTTCCTATCCTTTTCTCCTATAAAACCTACTGGTGCGGAATTACAGTTCCATAATATACCGATGTAGGTGATATAGCTTCTGATGTCCTTGCATGCACGATGCACACAAGGACAAATAAACTAAACCAATACAATGCTCACGTATATCCCCTGCATGGATTAATAAAATAGCATGAGCCCCGGCCCTAGTGTTTTAATCCACAGTAGTATCAGTATAGTACGTCAACGAGTTGGAAACTCGAATTTCATGGAGGAAGCATTAGGAACCTCCTTCTCTCATTTAATTCATACCATTACGCCGTGGTTAGTTTAATAAACTTAAATGGGTTCCATAGAATCAACCGTTCAATTTTATTCGAACTTGTGAGGAATAACTTACTCGAATAGTTAGGAATGATGGTTGTATATTTTGTATTTTGCAAATTATTTTAATGTAGAATTATCCACAATTTAGAATAGATAAGGATTTTTTATTCATATTTATTTTTATCACAATAATATTATTGGTTAGTATTATATTGTTCCCTTTTTTTAGGAAATTATTTTGTTGCATAGTTTCGCATCCAATTACTATCCCCTGGGTGGATTTTCATTTACCCTGGGAAATAAATAAATAGAGATTTTTCTGCTATTCTCGCGGGTCTTTTTGAAAGGGTTTCCAGGAATATAGTTTCTTATTCTACGATTAAATCACCTAACTCGCTGCGCCGTCATGCATGTAATCAGATTCTGAAGACGGTAGTCTGGAAATCGGATAGGAATGGAGAGAAAAGCGAAGTTTTCACGAGCACGGAGTATGGGATGCGGATACTTATCCGTCATCCACTTCTCAATCTCCCCACAGCGTCCGACCCTCTGGAAACTCCTCTCTCCAGCTCGTCTGATCCGCAGAAAAAGATGACTTCCTTTCAACGGGGAATAAAGGAAAATGTTCTTACCCATATCGCGTATCCTAACATTAATTCCCCCCGATTCTTTTTTTTTTCGGAAACTCCATACTTGCCGGGAAAAAAAATCTCCCATTAGAAAATGCAAATGAAAACGTGGAGCTCCGTGGTTTCAGCTACGCCCGTCTAGCCGGAGGCCAATTAACACGTTTTTTGACAAGACTGGAGAGAATTTTCCTACTGGATTTTTTTGTTTCACCGAGAAATGTGGCTTGGCTTAAAAAGCCACCACCGTCCCATAAGCTTCTTTCGGAGTTCGTTTTTCTCTTGGGTAAATGCGCTGAACACGGAGGGAAAAATTGTCGCCGTATGAAATTTTTCTTGTGGCTGGGTCTTTTCTAGATGCTTGTTTTAAATTTAGGCATTTTGTCCTTCGCTAAGTTTTTAAAACAATACGGTTTCATTTCTTTCACATGTACTTTTTTCTTCAATTTCGATCAACATTAAATAGATTCTCATGTGTAGATTGAAGGGCACCCAATCGGACCCCATTTCCTAAATAAACATTTATAAAATGCTGGAGCAGGTTCTCTAAATCGTAAATACGAGTACCACAAGCGTCCTGTGTTTATCGAAGAAGAAGAAAATAAACCATGAAAACTCTACATAAAACAAAATTCCCTGACGAATAGTTGTCATAAATAAATAATCTTGAGGTAATTCGATAAAAAAAATATGTCATAAAACGATTAAAACCCTATCGAGTAACATATGATCTTCAGAAGTGACATATGAACTGAAATAATAGGAGGAAATTAATGAAAATAAAGAAACTTACCTATTGAGGAGGCAAAAGTAATAATATACTCATTTTGTTCTGTGATAGCATAGAAAAAATGTGAGCAAAAACAACTGACGCCATGAAAGGGATATATTATTGTTAATTTTTAAAATGGATAAATATGCAGCAACTATTTATGTTAAAAGAAGAATTTTTATTTTTTACTTATCATCTTTGAATTATTTCGGACCGAGGAACTAACTCTATGGAAATAGTTAAATATCACTAGAGAAGTTGATATTTCTTGCAGTAATTTGTCAATGCTGAACTTACTCTGCCCTTAATTCATTTTGTCTCTGGTGATAGCGTCCAGAAAATAGAAAATAACAGTTAATTCTTGTTTGTCCATTCAAATAACTGCACTCTGAGATGCTATATCTTTTTATAAATCTTTCCTAAAATACGCACATTACAATGACCGCATATCTCGTACGAATGTTCCATATCTTCTTTTCGGTGCAGGTATATCCAGTTTTATTTGCAACGGATGCCATGAAATTCTATTGCAAGCTTCTCAACCAGATCAATTAAAGCTAATAAAAGGTTAGTTGTACTTACATCCTCTCATATTTTCTCCCATTTTCGTCTTACTCAAAAGTATCTGTTCCATTCTTATTTTCTCGTTTTTTATCGTCATGCAGTAAACCAGTGTTAGTTAGTGTAGTCCAAATATCCCCGAGGACGAAAAAAATGTAACACCGGGAGAAATGTCTTTCGTAATAACTACACTCAAATTCTGCTGACAAGAGGGTAGCTACATTTTGAGGATGCTTGGTCATTTGTAACTTAGTTAAATATTACCGTATGATTGCTATCACTTTAAATAAATAACAGTGGTTTATGGGTTAGAATCATGTTTAATAAACACAATGCTTGAGTTGTCATCCATTTAATTAGGCATTCATCCTGAAATCGTTCATTATTCAAAGTTTTCCTATTCAACTCAGCAATTTTTCCATTTCTTAGTGATTTACCTTACTCTTGGTACAACCCCGGCTTGTGATCATTTTTATCAGGTAGAATTTGTTCAAATTTGCATATCGAAGTGTTTATTCTTAATCTCTCTCGTGGAACCTTTTTATATGCTCAAAACATACCTATCCATTTGGTCTCTAGACGTGGGCGATCAATCTGACGATATTTTTCATCATTGTTTAGTTGCAACGCTCTGTAAGAAAATTTTCATTTAGATTTCCCTCATTCGTAACCGCATCTTCTTTAATAATGATTCATAGTTAGCCACCTCACAACAAATGCAGTTTAAGTTCTAGTAGTTTTATCAGGGGTACCCGTCTAGTTACCTTCATTTCAGTTTATGCTACATCTGAGAAAAGTGTAAATATTCCAAGAGTTTTAATGCATTTCACAGTGTTCCATCTGCCTTCAAGTTTCATCTTTAAATACTGGTATTTCAGTGTGTTTATTCTTTTTCATATTATATGCTAAAAGTACTTCATGTTATGCGTTGAATGATCTATATGGATCATTTTCACTCTAGAAAACTGATATTTCATCCGTGAAACGGAGAATAACTTCTTCTCCATTCATCTGAATTCTTTTATCACGAAAACGGTGGCGCAAGGATAGTATAAAATTTCGTAGATAGACCCTCATATCGCATGCCATTTACTTTCTATTATTCTCCGTGAAAAAATATTAAATCTTGCAAATGAAGTACGGTGTTCCAAAACGCTCTGCTACGCATCCACTCGACTTCGTGCAGAGTGTAATGCTTTTAGGTTTTACAAAGACTGAAAGCTCTCGAGCTATGTGTTTGGTAACAAATGGGGAAAGAAATTTGGGCTGATAAATTAGAAGTGGCAGTTATGGGAGAGTAGGATATTCTTCCCATGCGTGAAATATGGAATCAAGGGCGAGTCGGAGGGACATTGAAATATGAGAGTGCGTGCTTGAGAAATGGCTGGAGGTGGGAGGAAGTGAAGGACGTGAGGACAGAACCAGAAGGAAATGGGAAGAAGCGTGGTGGTATTTTAAACGCCGTGAAGACTAAATAAACCTCATTTTGACCATATTCATGATCATTTAATGAAATTTTTACATCAAGACTTATTTTTACTTCCTCTCACTTATTCCTAATTGATTTTAAATCACAAATCACCAAAGCCAGTTGAAATCACGAAACATGGCAGGGATATTTAGGGAGTAAGGAGAGTTCTAATACCTATAGAAAATAAATTTTTGCCCAAACATTATTAATTTTCTTGGGGTCATAAAATTATCCAAATAATGTCCAATCCATCCCACACCGGGAAAAAACAGTGAAAATTAAATTAAATTCGTATACAAATGGAATGTACCTACCTGTTTGTTATGACAGAATGAATGCAGTTATGATCTCAAGACAAGTCACCTCCGTTGGGGTAGGCGATGGGTTACTAGGAGAGCCACAGTTTATAATTATATATAAGTCTACAATTAATAGTTTCAGGCGTAAATTCATAGAATTGATTCATTTTTATAATGAGAAACTACTTTGTTATTCCACTTCCTATACATTTATTAGACACACGACCTTGCCCGTAGATGACGTGTTACGTCGAGAGTATAGTGGAATTACAAAGTTACTTTTTCTTATTATAAAATAAAAAGTCTACGTAATAACATGTACTTGGGTTCATTTTTTTACATTAATGGCGGTGTGAACATAACATTTTTAGAACAAAGATGATATCTGCAAATGCTTATGACTATAAAAATTAGGAGAGAGTACCTTCATCCAAATAAAATAAAGTAAGGTAACATTATCACATATTTCGGTGGGGATAAGGTAAAATATAGGATATCCCGTAAAAGATAGCACTGGTTGATACGGAAAATAACTACTCATTTTAATTTCGGAGATCAGTCGCATTCCCACATCAACGGATCTCAAAAGATGGAAACGGTCGTGGAAGTATTGGTCTCATCGCTCATGGTCCGAAACTGAGCCATAACGGAGCGTCAGAATGCAAAATGCCACGATACCGCATCGATCCTGGGCGGGAATTTAACCGTCACCATCCAATTTCCCGACCCCGTCTTACCTACTGCACACGCTTCCAGTGGGCAGCGATAATATCCCGCCCTTCCGACCGATTGCCCGGTAATGTGTCGGAGATCGCAAATCGAATCCACCCCCAGCCGGAGCCGCATCGCCCACGGCACCCGCTCTCCTCCTCCTCCGCCGCCGCGCCGCGCCGCACACTCCAGCGGCGGGATCGCAGACTCCGTTCCACCCGAGCGTCATCAGCCCCGCCCCCTCCACGTTAACCATTGAGTGCGAACGTTTGGAGTCGCGGGGAGAACCTGTGTTCGCGGGTGCTTCCTGTCTCCGAACAAGGTGGGCGCCTTAAGTTGGATCTTTGATCGGAAGCCGTAATGATGGCTCTAATAGGGGGCTGTACGATCTAACTCCGAGCAGAGGTCCAGCGAGTGAAGTAGATAATTAGGTGAGTGGATCGAACGGTATGTGCTTTTGATGAAGTATAATGGTGAAATGTTTCACGAAGGCTTTAATTTATACACCTTCGAGAGATCTTATCCGAAACAATAGTAGTTAGTATATCTACTATGGTAGAGAGTAAAGTCATCAGGACAACCGCGAAGGCGCATTTGGGCACAGGTCTTCGGTGTACCTATAGCTACGTTCAAGAAGTGGATACCCTTGCGTTGCCTTTGAATACCAGAAAAGTGTTACTGATGGCGGTAATAGCTTCATAATAATAAGTAGATGAATCACTAGGTTCAACAAATACTAACGTAGCAATCTGTTGCATAGTATAAATATCCGATCAAATAGTTATTAAAACTTGAAAGGATTTTCTAAGCATTCATACTCTGCTCAATACTTTTAAATCCTATAAAACCATACGCTAAATATTTAAACAGTTTGAGGACATTTTGGGTAGAATAACAATTGCACACGAAGCAGCAAAATACGCAAGTAGACAGAGGAGCTTGTACTAAAGCAATTGCTGTTGAAACCAACCCCGCACAGTTCGTGTCGGAGACCACTAGGCGTTATTTATTCCCCTTTCTTCAAATCATCATTGTATTGGAATACATACTTACATAAGCCATCCTATCCCCAAGTGGTGTTTTATGGTAACTACCAATGCACTTATGATGACCCACCAAATATGTTTGGGTAGGGGTTTCGTTCAAAACTCACTTCCACTTTTGAGCAATGGGGAAACAGGGGGCCATTTGTTGCTTGAATCTAAGAGAAGACGAATGTTGGCACACGCCGAAGTACATAGAGAGCTCCCATACAACTGCGGTAGCGATGATGGTTGCTCTAGGCGAGATCACAAGTGCCAGCAAGAAGGTGGATTCAGGCGAACGGTAACCCTTGCTGTGTCTGTTCCAAGGTGATGCAAAGGTCACTCAGATTGCGAAACAGAAAATGTCCTTAATTTTATAATAAGACCAAGAATTTGCAAAAAAATCAAACCCCATTGAATGAAAGCGAGGACTTAGAAATTAAAAATTATTAAGACTTAAATGAAGAAAGGTTTGTTTGAGAAGGAGTGGAAAATACGTAGGATAATAGTGTAACCCAAATTTACTTGCCAGCCCATTCTGGGTATGGCTAGTATGTACAATCAACTTGTAGAAGTAGTATAGAAATGTCAAAAAGAAGAGCACGCTCTTGGTTGGGATGGGGGGATTGATTGCAGGGTCAGACGAAGAGACGGATAGAAATTAGATAATTGAATTTAGGGTTTAAATGAAAAATAATATTTTTCTACAATTATAATTTAAAATAGCAAATACATACATTAAACAACGTCTCGGTCGTAGATAGGTATGCTTGGGAATTACCTAGTGGTAAAATACTACAATTCGAATGAAAAAAAATACCCGGAAAAAAATGAAGGAATACTAAGGTTGATTAAATTCAATTTACAAATTTTAAAAAATCCAATTTAGGGTTTATGAAAATTAAAGCACGGCCAAATGCAGACGGTAAAACTTGAACCTAAAAAAAACAACATCACGCTAATGCCATCATTCCAGACTTAGTATGGTGTATGGAAAACGTCAATATAAACGCACCATAGTAGTTTTGGATTCACAAATGCACTAATATTATAAAAACAAGTTTACCATTGGTATTTGTGTAATCAATTAAAATTTGCTGCATATTTTAAAAATGAACATTTTTTCTCATCACTTCAATTTAAAAAGTCGCAAAGAAAAAAGCTCTACGTGATTGGAGGAATGTCAACAAATTTTGGGTTCCACATGTAAACACTTACATGACACCAAAATTTGGGTGGCATTCTATTGACGATATGAATTTTATAAATGTCTGGCAAATGTTTTGCCCTCAACTACGAGCGTTCATCGAAACAATCGAATGCTTTCGTTGTGCTGCATACAGAGCCGTGCTTTCGTCGCTGATGAAAAAACTTTAAATTGTAATTTAAATCGGCCCTTGAAATATTTTTTGCTAAACTTGAAGCACCCATAATAGTGATACAAAAGAGGCACTGCTGAGGAAAGGAGTTAGGCCACAATAATTCAATCGGCCAATTTCAATCATAATCCTTGTAGATAAGCAAACCAGAAAAATATGTAGGTATGTTGATTGTTTTTATTTGAACAAAGTGTTCTTCAGTCTTTTCTTAAATATTCATATCCTGCCATAAGCTGTACGACGGTAGTATAATTCATTTTCACAAGCATTTTTACTATAATAAAACATATTTGGCACAAGGCAACAATATCTTTCAGACAACAAAACTTATATTATGAAAATTACATAGCTAGCTAATGTTTCAGTAATTTAAATGTCACAATTGACGTATTTAATAGAGAGAACCATCCACAGAAGGAAATAGAGCAAGGAGAATGCGCACGTGAATAGGGATAGACCGCTCAAATCCGATTATTTTGTGATCAACTTAATGGAATCTAATTTTAAAATGTATTTTGGGCGTCTTATTCTGAACTTAATTAATCGCATTGTGCAATATAAAGTTACGGTAAGAAGATTTGGAAGAGTAGTCAAAAGCAGGGACGTAGGACAGGTTTGCTCATTATCTTGCGTCTAACAAAATACCCGTGTGCATGGTGAGAAATGCATGGGAATGTCTGAGAGTGGAAATAAAATTAGGTCGGGACATACTTCGCGAGTTGGATTTGCGAATAGACTGTTTAATTAGGATGACGAAAACATAGCTAGCCAGTGAGACAAGGAGTTCACTCATTGTTGGGCACAATACGGGGTCAATGCAGGTTGCATGGGATGAAGATCTAGTATAAAAAAGGAAAGCACAGAAATTCTCAATAAGTATGAGGTTCAAGTTTTATAAAGTAGTAAGCTTTAAATAAAAGCATTTTGAACATTACAGGTATTTAGGCCTGATTGGAAAAAATTGTCTTTGAGATTAAAGGCTGTAGGAGAAGAATTTTAAGCTAAAGAAGCATTTACAAGGAGATGGGAACTTAATAATTGGGCTTTAATGGAAGATATGACTGGTGTAAACTTAATTTCTTACAGTTTCTATGGTTCAGACCTTGATTTTTGAGGAAATTTAATTTGTGTAGATTGGTGGGCTTTGAGACGTGGTCATAGGAAAGGAATGAGAAAAAAATTTGGATCGAGATGTAGGCAAGCAAAAATGTGATAGATATCATAGAGGAAGAGGAGAGTGGTTCATGGATATTCGAATAAGGTTTAATTAGCGTATGGAGAAGTTATTGAGAGGATTTGGAAAGTTGAAGGCTGTGACACAGGGGAGAGTAGAGGTGCAATTCAATTGCCCTAATGGGTGTGCTTGGAAAACGAGGACAAGGATTAACATTATGGAAAGCATGAAAGAGGATTGAATTTGTTTGATGAATTGACGGATGAAAATTCTGATGAAATTAATAGAACATGAGCTCATCGCTAGCTCATTTTTTTTATAGTTTCCATGCAATGTCCAAATCCTTCCTCATTATTGTACCGGCAGTATCACTGTGTAATAAGTATTTATATGCAGACGCCATATTTTCTTTCAACATTCAAGCTATCCTCTAAATATAAGCTCTACCTTGCTCCAATCTTTAATGATCCTATCAGTCAGAGGTTAACTCCATTTTATTAAACAATCCGAATACATGCTAAAATATCTTCATAATCTGGAGGAGGTTACTCCATAGCTCGGGTAATAAAACAGATCAACTTATTTCTTATCAGATGCACCAGTGTTCACTAATTTATATCCTCAATATTGCATTTGTTTCTTATACCTTAAATATCTATATCTACGATAAGCACTGAAAATATTTTGTATTCTCTGCATAAATTTAAGTCAGGTAATAGCAATTCTGAGATTCACCTAGCCTTAGAGTATTACTAAGATTTTCCATTCGTGATGGAAATCGAGATTGGAATGGAATATTAGCGTAAAATTCATGAGTTCAAAATTTAATGAATTTATAAGGAAAAACAAGGATGTTGCCACCATAAGGGAGAATGAAAATGTTGCTTTTTCAGATAGTAGGAATGAACATGTTTGCTGTTTCTAATTTCCTTCTAATTGAATGTTTCTACTTAAGTGTACGAATTTCTAACAGTGGGAAAATTCGTGGGCAACAGGTGCCTAGCCCAACTTTTACTATTTTAAACTCTGCATTGCAAATAATGCTGAAAAAAATTAAAATCCAAAAGTGATTAAGTACAGACTTTAAATTAACCAATTTACGAAAATTTGCTTAAAATTAAACGTTCATATTCACACAATTTATTTCGATTTTGAAAAGAATGCATCATAGCAAGCTACTTTTATTTCCTTTTTGCTTTATAGCTAATTTTATTTATAAAATGCATATTCGAGTTTATTTCAAAGTTATCAAAGTGAAGTATATTAAATTCCCAGCTACTCAAATTAATTTGGCGTGAAAATCATCATTTTTCGTGTAAATGTATAACATATTTTCAATTTGGATAACACAGTACTCCAAAAATATGAGGATAAATCACTTTATTTTAACAAATTAATTTCAGCAGCTTGTTATTTAATAAATTAAAAATGCAAAAATGGTAGTTATGAATAAAATTATTAAAGACTTAGTTGTAATTATTATAAAAAACTTTGAGTAGTTGATTTTAGCAAATGGCATAATTAAAATGAATTATTTATAAGGCAACATTTCTGATTTTTTCTATTTTCTCAGTTCACTATGGGTAATAATTCTAATCGATTAGACAATATGGCGATATTCATGCATAGGATGGTTCCGCAATATAATTTGTGCCCAATTTTACTGTCACTGATATATTTACCGCCATATAAACGCTCAAATGAAATAGTTTGGATCAGCTAAGTAGCTTGGGTCCTCGGTGGTAAAAATTGTTTATAAATCAAATGAACATGTATTTATGCATGCAATTTATATGAATGCAACTCATTCCTGATCCCAGGTCGACGTCAATTCTCACTGAAAAGGTGCAGACTGCCACCACTCATCTGGCGGATTCAGAAGAGAATAAGTTGGGTGTTCAATTTGACGCAATTCCAGTCAGGATCGAAATTCAGCACGAAGACCGCGCGTGCCAATCCCAAACGATAATTTGCTCGCCTCACCGCGCGAATAAAGAACGTCGTTGATGGCTCTTTGTGCCTCCGGTGACCGCAGAGGTCCCTCTCACGTTACGCACCTACCTTACAATTTGTCGGTGCAACGTGTCAATGATTTCCCACATCATTTCCCTCCCACGTCCTCTGTATCTGTCTCTCTCTCCGCCACACCTCTCCTTCACCTCCCCGCCCCAAAACTCCCCACACGCGAGCACCCACGCCTTCACCTCCGAACCGCCCGCACGACCACTCCCCGCCGTCCCCGCTCCCGCCCACCCACTCCGCCGCGGATCAGGTGGGCGCCGCACGGGCGAGAAACTTTTTTGCCTTTTGATGATCCCCCCGTCGCTCCCAATTCCCGTGAGTTGGGTCGAAGCTTTTCTCCCATCAATTCGGCCTCTCTCTCTCCTTTTATGTCCCCCTCTCTCTCTCTTTCCCTCCCTCCCTACTCCCTCGCCCCTTTCCCCTTTCGTCCCATCCGATCTTTTCCCAATTGAATGCCAAATGCCACGAGTGGCGACCGATGCGTGCAATCCCCCGCCGATGCCCCTCGAAGCCTCCGACACCCTCCTGTCCTCCCTCTCCCCCCTCCTTTCTCCTCCTCACCCGCCGCCACCACCACCCCCCCC
>LYUA01000071.1:1033037-1046359 GCA_002093875.1 Calopteryx splendens | reverse complement strand
TTTTCAGTGTGGAGAGCATTTAAATTGCAGTACTCCCTTCGTTATTATGCCAAAAATTCTTCCTGAAAGTATCCGTCACCACTGTCGTTCTTTTATAGATAACATTACATGTCTCAAGGGTGACGCCGCCATTGAGTGATAGAAATTAACTAAAGAAAGAGACTACTCTCATTTTACGAGGGTAGTGTTTACCACAAAATATGAAAATTAATGGCAATGAGGAGCATTTTTCTTTCCCTATACTCTCTGCAACTTTCCCCAAGGTTCTGTCATTCAGAAAATCGCACCGTTTTGATTATAGCTATGAGTGTGCAGATTAACGGTAATGATCTTATCTTGTTACCATACAGTAATTCAACCAATGCTCTGTCCAACAGTCAGCCAAGTCTTTCATTAAGTGTTATCCCACTGACCTTCATTAAGGTATGTGTGAAACGGTTTCAGAATTATTAACTATGTTGCGTTGGAACATTTTGGTGAAAAGTTAGTACATATAATTTTCCCGAATAAATGCCTAAGGCTTTTGTCAGGAAAATGAAGGAGTGAGAGAATGGTTATGAGGAAGGAGGAAAAATCGTAAGTGAGTTAGTATATTATGTTCGTTTCAGACTGAAAAAGTGAAAATTTATCGTGTAATGCCCGGATCTGTCTCCTTAAATTCTGGATTCAGGTTGGAGGTAGGTAGATCCTAGCTCAACCAAATTAAGGTATTTGATGCATCATTTCCTCATCCAATTTCTAATATATGTCACCCCTTCCACATTTGCATCCATCTCATTTCTACACTTTAACACCTTTTTATTCTTTCTAATTTTTCTCTCGATTCCTTTAATAATTATCATGCACGAGATATTATTCACGGACGTCTAGTGTTATGCAGGTGTTGCGTGGGGTGCATTTTTGATAGACATATGAAACATTTAAAAAAACCATTGTGCTACATGTAAAGAATTATTCCCAAACTCTTTTTTATTCCCTAATTCCATGTTTGTATTTAATTAAATTGAGAAATGTGACGGCTGTACCATCAGCTGCTATTTTGTACAATATTCCCACATTCCATGAAGGGCATGCTCTAATTAATTCATTAAAGAATATCACACAGCCCTGCCCTAATAAATAGTGCCATTCCATTTTTTTCTTCCACTGCACCTCAAAAAACCTGCAAAGCTCGATGGGTGTTGCTTTTCTATACAATACCATTTTACCATACATTACTACCCTCTATGTCTTCTGTCTGTTATAAGTTTAAAATTCAAAGTATTAATACCAATTGATAACTGTTTCAGATACCAACACAAGAGAAAATATACAAAGAAAAAGTATTAAGATAAATGAAAATACAATTGGACTTATTGAGATTAGACAAATTCTTGAAGACTTTATCATTTCAAACAATATCCCTGGTGTGAGTATGAATTCGGATAATAGTTTAGTATGGCATATCATCCAAAATGAATGAACGGAAAAAGGGAGCGGAAGGGAGAAGCATTGGTTTGAAAGAAATAGAAATATTATCAAGAATAAGTTTATAAAATTATAAAAGATATGAGAAATTTGTAAGTGTAAAATAATGGAAGATGTTAAAAGAGACCATTTAGGGCAGTAGACATTAAAAGCAACGAAAAAGACAATATAAGAAATTGTGCATTTCAATATATATGATTCGGAACTATGAGGAAGGATGGAAGAAAATGAAATAAAGCAAAAATTTATGGAGAGGAATCTACGAACAGGAAGTAAGCTATGATAACCCTGATGTGAAACTAACAATGTAGGAGAAGGGTACATAAGCGCGAAGGCTAACATGGGGGAAGCACGTTAATACCACCTGCGGGGCTGAATTAAAGACACTGGGATTAATTAAACGCATAAAGGGAAAATATTCCAATGAAAAAGTTGAGGGGATGTGTTATTGCGCCCTAGTTATACCTCATCCTGAGTAGGCTTCGAGCATTTGGGACCCTGCGCTATAGGGACTAATCTTAGAAATGAACAGGATAGAGAGAAAAGCTACCCTTTTCGTGAAGAATCGTTATGGACGAACAGAAAGCGTCACGTTGTTATTGGATAATCTTAAATGGGAGCCACTGGGACCACGAATATTCCATGCGCGTCTTAAACTGTTACAGAGATACCTACAAACCAATTTAGTTTAACACTGAAACAGGAGAAATCATTTTACCTCCACATAACATTGGTAGACAAGACTAAAACGGGAAGTTGAGAGAGATTGACTGTCGAACTGATTGGCACAAGTCGTGACTATATAACAGTAGGAAATAGGTGCATAAGGCAGTTTTAGCTGCCAATGATTTCTCAGATGGCTGGAGACCTAACACCGCCTGCCACACGCTCTCTTGTTGGCTTGCAGGGTGATTTTTAAGCATGCATATGAAGTAAACTTTAAAAGAAAAATGCCACCACGTAGGTATGGTAATTCCAGAAACTTAAGAATTTAAAGCATGGGAAAGGGTAGTAGTGCTAGTCAAACATGAAAGTGAAAGAATTGCCACGAATGATTGTCAAAGATAATAACTACTACACATATGAAATACATTAGAATGTAAGTATGCAATGGGTTTTATATGAATTCAAACATGAAACAACTAGTGGCGCATAGCACCGTAGAATTAAGGAACAGAGGTACTGAAAGAAAGGAACTTTGAATATAATAACCCGTTTTATTTATTTTGCAAATTTTAATAAAGCATTACACAGAGCATTGTTTACAAATTTAATTAAAATATTCCGAAATGCTGAAGGTTTCAGTGATTGGCCTCCCATACAATGAATCAAACGGGGAAAATAAGGTTAGCGGATATAGAATCTTGGTGAACGGTAATAGGAAAGAAATAGCTACAAAATCACTTGTATCACTTCTTTTCATGCACGGCACAACAGAATTTTTCTCCGAGAAACTGTCAACAAAGGAGTAGAATTGGCTAGGGTCAAGAATTAAAATTGGTGGCCAACTGATTACCATACTAAGATTTGCAGTTGAAAAATGTTTCGCTAGCCATTCAGCTATGGGATTCAGTAATTTGTTTTCACATGACTATATAAATTTAGGATCCATAGAGTGAATATTTAGAAATAACGAAAGTGATGACTTACTCAATAATGATGAATGAATTCTTTACCTTAGGCTAGGTGGTTATGGAAAGGAAATTAATTACATCGCTATAAATTCAAAACGTAAGCCAACCTTTAATATAGGTTATAAAAATTTAGATAGTGAGTAGCTGCATGTTATTCAGACACCAGACTCTTGGGGAAAGAGGAGGAGAAAAAACTGGAGATTGTGAGCTAATTGGCTTATAGACGCATGGGAAAGTAAGCCTGATACTAATGATTGACGAAGGAAGATATGATCTGATAGAAGAAAAGAGGAAGTCCTCGAGGGAATCAAAAAAATACAGAAATATTCAATGAAGAAGATCTTAGAAGGCGGTCGTATGATGAACGCCATTGAAGAAATAAGACTGCTAATGAAAAATCGACACCTAGTAGTGATGCGAGTGAGAGCGAGATGAATATATAGCGTAGTAGAAAATTGATTAAGCTTCTAGAAATTGATAGGAATAAATGGAATTAATATAAAGTATAAAAGGAAGATTCTATATTGTTTTTTTCAAATTACGAATTCATATAATAATTAACAATATAATTGTAAGATATCTAACCCTTCAGTCGCAGCATTCATGTTTTTTTTATCGGCTTCTTTATCTTACAACTCACTTGGGGATGAATACTCAACGAGCGTATCTGAGTTAGAGATATCAGGGCACTAAGAAATGTGCGAGTGTCAGCTCATGTAGAGGAAGGGACCGCCTTACACTTGGATGAACGAGGCAAGAGAGAAAGGCGGAGAAGAGGGGGGGAAGGAAGGGGGTGGGAGTTCCGTCCTCGCAATCTACCAGTGGCTTTCACTCATTACGTGTGACGCAAGACAAACACCATCGTCGGGAATTAGAAGGGAGGGAAACGGGAAAGGGTTGGGAAGGGGAGGAGAAAAAAAGATCAACTAAACTCTCTGAGGTTGCACCGACACAACCATGACCCCCATGGTTTCCAACGGGTTGACTACCTATAAAGAGACTTCCCAATCACCCCACGATCCCCTTTTAAAATTTAAGATAAGCCAGCACCATCCCGCAGAAAATTACAGGGAATTAAAAAAAACTCTAATTTAGCAGGGATACCTTCTGGAACACTACTAGAATTCGCAGGGTTAAAACTTTCCGTACCAGAATCATTTTATATCGTCCTCGAGGCACACACCACCATGTTGTCGTGAGGAAGCCTTCGTGGTCTACTGACCCCAAGAACTTTGCCGGTGGTAGTTTGCTATTGGTAGAACCTCCCTTATCAGCTTGATTGAAAGTGACGGTATAGGCACGATCAGGATGACTGACTCTCCTGGCTAGCAAAATATTTTCAATGCCAAAGAAATCAGCAACCTCGGAAAAGGACGGAATTACAGAGACGGAATCGGAACCAGAAATGTCTATGGTTTTTGGCACATGGAACGAACGAGTTAGGCACTTCATGGGAAATGAGTGAAAGCTCAGCAAGAAATCAACCGATCATTGTCAGAAGTGGCAGTCATGACTGAAACTGAAAGAAAAGAAAAATGGGTTGGAAACTTGTGTGAGTGTGACCACTTATAAAGTGGAGTATGCAATGACATTTTAATCCCACTCGAGAGTGTCTTGTTCATAAATTTTATAAGGTAACAAGACGAAATGGGAATTAGTAAACGAACGTTTTGTAAGATTGAATTTCAGCATACTAATAATAACGTGGCAACACCGGGTGCTTATACGCTAATCGACGATTCACCAGTAACAATTAAAGATGTTTTTATTGGAAAAACTAGGCGCATAACAGTATTCCCTCATCTTAACAGTGGGAGGCTCTCTATACCACAATATAAAGTTAGGCATACTTAAATCAATTTAAGGATTCTGCGCTGGGAAAAAAGTAAATACGAATGCTAAGAATGATATCAACTTGAACTTTGAAGTTACAAAAGGATTAAAGAAAGGATGCCGTTTATCATCTTATCTGTTTAAAATTTAGCTAAAAAAACTTGAAATATGAAAATGTAATCGCAAAAAAATTAGTGCATATATTTAAATAAGAATATACTATACACAGTTTTCACAATGACCAAATAATATAGCATGAAAACGAAGAAATGGAGTATATATCACGGAAACTAAAAGTATTGAAGAGAATAAAGCTTAGGGTCGAGAATTTAGTCCATGAGATCTCGTGAATAAGATTGAATATGCTGTGCTAATGTGAAAATCAACTAGCTCTGATCCTTAGAGGT
Source organism: Calopteryx splendens (assembly GCA_002093875.1). Lineage (NCBI taxonomy): Eukaryota > Metazoa > Arthropoda > Insecta > Odonata > Calopterygidae > Calopteryx > Calopteryx splendens. The sequence goes on along the minus strand of LYUA01000071.1, from coordinate 1,041,018 downwards.
GGAATATTTATAATGCTATACAAATAATTCACTTTACAAGGATTTCAAATGGCGCATGATATTTCCTTAGATGAGATGATAAGCTAGATAAGTCATCAAATCAGACGAGCGATATCTTAATTGCAATAATTAAAAGTACATGTTCTATGGGAGAACAATATTCCAAAGAGAAATAAGCAGCTAATATACAATACCATGCATATAAACTTTACAACAAATGGCGGTGTAGCCTGGTAATTGAAGTATGAAAATATGATAACGCTAAAAGCTGCGCAGATGGATTTCCTGAGGCGTTCGGCTGGTAGATTAGAATAGAAAAAGGGTCGAATTGAAATATTTCGTGATATCAAACACAGTAACACATTCAATATCAGATGAAATTTGCACAAAACAACTTGAATGGTATGACCACGTACAGCGTATGGAGGAAGAAAAATTGCCAAAACAAGTACTACGATGGTGACCCGTAGGAAAAAGAAAAAGAGGTCGACCCAGAAGCAGCTGGCGTGAGGGAATTATCCGAGAAATTCTAGAAAGAGATCTCGGAGAACAACAATGGGAAAGTAGAAAAGGCCGGAGTTTGGAATTGAGAGACGAATATTTCAGGATTCCTTTAGTGATTTCGAGTTATTTTTACACAATTCACGAATCTCTCCATTTCGTTTATGTAGTCTTCTTTTTATTGAATCTATAAAACTGTAGATTTTAACCTGAGATAGGAAAGAAAAATAATAGCGAAATACGAGTCTTCCATAGCTATTCTGTCTTATTTTTGGTATTAGACATGCCTATTATTTTTAAATAAAATCTGTGAACAGTACAAAAGCATAGGATTAGAAATAGGAGCACACTTAAAGTAGATAAGCTATATTATAGCGTGTGCATTTACTCCGCTTACGAGGCTTGGTAGAAGTGAAGTGAAGATTTGAGGCAAAAGTAATGAGTTTCTGCACGATGGTTTTGAAGGTGGCATGGAGGGATAGAGTGACTGCCATAGGATTTCGAGAATGTGCAAAGAAAAGACAAAGCATATGCGAAAACGCGGGTATCTCCGGTAAAGCTATTGTCAAGGCATTTCCCACAGCTCTTTGAAAATACAAAACCTTGAAAAAGCTTGTAGGAGGAGGGATAAACGCAACTTACTTCAAATCACGATGGCTTTTTGAAGAAAACAGAAGAAAACAAAGAAAATGGGAAGAACTACAGTGGGCGATTTCGCATTCGATGAGAGACAAAGGTAGCAGATGAAATCATGAAAACAAAGATAAAAAGTAAACACATTAATAGATTATTTGATGGGTTGAATAGAAAAAAGCCTCAAACTCCAGTAGATAGCTCACTTTAAAGATGAATTACACTAATGTACCTAAAATGGATAAAATGTGAAGTAAGGCACTCTGTTCAACTTCAAATAATACCATCAAGCATTATAAATTATTATGCCATACATTTGTCATTGTCAGAGATTAGTTTTATTTTACCGAAATTTCAGGATGCATGCGTCATTATAAAAAATAAATTAAAAATTTATGAGTGAATATTTAAGCATCCATTTTCCCTCAATTCTAATTTTAATCATTTTTTCAATATATTATGGAAATTTCTGAAATCTCATCTTACCAAAATACGTTATATCAATCTCAATGAAATAGTGTTCAAAATCAGCAGGATAAAGGATTTTCTGAAGATACTTATAGATAACTGGTTTTAAATGATTTCTTAAAGGAGAAAATGTAAGATCATTCTTTTATGAGTGTCATCCGATGCTCCTGTTTACGTTTTAATTAAGGTTTTTTTCATTACCTCGATGACCATGCGTAAATTTAATGCCTTTTTAATTCCTACTGAGATCATATTTCATTTATTCCATTACTACTTGTCAGTACTGTCTTTCTTCGATATCAAATCTGTAATATTAGGCAGACCAAATCGAGATTAACTTTTCTACAGCTACCGGACAGCATACGAAGGAATAAAGAAAAAAAAATAGTTTCAAAGAGCAATTCCATCTGCCCTCCCGACTACGATCCTACGTTAAAAAATGGAACATTGATAATGACGTTTCGAACCGTGAGGCTCGTGTCAGGAATAAAGCTTGAGCCAACGAAAAAAGTTTTTCTTTGCATTGCTGTTGCCCTTATTACCTCCCCAAGCGTCCACCCAAGCTTCCTGCAGCCCTTACGCGTCACGACATTGAATCCGACGGTGCATAAAATTCGGACTCGCTCTCTGTGTCGGAAAGCACCAACAAGGCCACAGACCAATTTTTCTAATGCATTCCAGTCGTTAGACGTCCGAATCGGGTACCGAGGGAAACTTTATTCTTACCCTTACTGCCACCCTATGAACTTTTTCGTACCATAGTCCCGGGCCTGGATGAAAATATAGTGCGTTGGCGCATCATTGCCTCCCCCTCTCTGTGAATCAAAGCCTCAGTCGACAGGCTTCCATGTCCGTCTGCTTTAAGAGAAAATTGGAAACTTGGAAGTGCTCGAATAGGTAGTAAAGGAATTCCGTGATTGGTGACAGAGTATCTGAAATTTGAAACCTGGTAATGCATTGCCAAAGTTTGTTTTTGCAATTCATCCTGTTCATTTTTTTAAATCTATTTTCTGTCGTGGCATTAAAAATTGTGAGATTCAACCTGTCACAAGGTAGTACGAAGGAACGTCAACATCAACGGAACATCAACAGCAACGACCGAGTTTATTATCGCTATATCTGGACGTCCAAATATACCTACCCCCTTATGAAATTTGGACAAAAAATGTCATGTAGCCCCAATTTCTTCAAAAATATGAGGGAAGGTTGATAAATAATACTATTCTTATTAAGTGCATTCCTATGAAAATAACATAAACCATTTTCATGACGACGCGACGAATAGGGTAAAACGCTTCAAAGCTGTAACGTGGCTTCTCGCGATGTCAGGGTCAATGTGATAATCTCCGACCAAGCAAGTTCAAGAAAATTAAAAAATGGTTGTATAAATAAGATTTTACCAAACATTAATTAACTTATAGTATAATATAATAGTAACCTAAGTATAATAAGTATAGCCTATAGTATAATATAGTATAATCTGCATAATCTGGAATGCCCACCTTTAGGCTAAATACCCTGAATAATAATCTATTTGTAACAAACATTTAAAAAATCCACTCTTAAATATTACTTAGTATTGCATAAACATTGTTTTAAAACATTGTTTTAATCCAGAGTGGGAAAATTCATTTATATTTTCCTTGAACTCCATACTTTCCTTGAACATTTATTCTTTCCATGAACATTTATACTTTCCTTTACTTGAAAAAACCCTAGTTATTCAACGAGAATATCATTCACGTACTTCATTAGACATCAACTGCTAACAGCATACACGCATAAGGGCGATTGATTTTAAAAAAGAAACCTTCGCAAAAAACTGTTGAAATATTAACAGTGAGTTGGGAACATGAATTTACAGTTGAAAGACTGCAATCCAAACGCAACTTGTTGAATTTCAACTGTACTTGCCTGTTAAATAGCACAGTAAATGTAAAAATTAATCATAAATTTTTAATAAAAGGATTTTCAAGAAATTGAATAATCAAAATTGAACCTCAGAACTGACTGTTACTCTTCATTTATGGGCCAAGTTTCAGAAGTTACTCTCTCGCATAAATAAGAAGAATAATCACTATTTGTTTTCAGAATAGAGCATTTTGGAAAGAGAGACAGTTTTTAAGCATTTGGTCTCTAACTAAAGGCCTATGAACGCGTTTGACGTGGGAAGTATCATTTGCGTTTGTTGTTATTGGAACCTAAATAATGCTGGTGAAGCTCAACTAGCATCAATATGCATGCCTTGCGTGCGTCGCGCTATAAACGGGGCTTCGTTCACGGTCATGCTTGGCGACGCAGCGCATATCTTTTCGGTGATAGCTAACTCCTAACATCAACCGCTTTTGCGGAAGAGCCTAATAGATTGTGCTTATAGCGTATCCCTAATAATAGTTTGCGTCTAACATTACACGACATGCATTCGGATAGAGCTACTACATTACTATAGCAAATTACAAAAAAGAGATACGAGATATTCGTAATAATTATTGCTCTGGATAAAATATTATTAAATTAAGGTTTTATTCAAAAAATATTTTTCGTCCACCAGCATATTTGCTTAGAAAAATACGGGTAATACTCAAGATAAATAAATGTCGCAGCATTCGTTCATTTTCCGGTTCATTCTCTGCTGTATTTTGCTCCATTGCTCTTTTATTAAGATGAAAATATATTTTTTTGGAAATCAGTTATATTGCTAACCATCCTGTATTTAAAATTTCTGCAGTCATCAATGCTATACATAAGTAATATATATTACAGGGCTACTTTTTATTTTCTAATTGGCAGATATAGGTACCTGCATAGTAATACTGTTTTATGCTTTAAAGCTTTATATCGTGCACCCAAATGATTTTAATGTACTCAGTGGTTAATAATGTTTTTATGATACGTCCAGTAGACATATTATTTGTGGTATTTGAAAACTCATTGTTTCCATAACTTCATCATATTAATAACATTAAACTAATAGATTTTTCTATTATAACTTTGGATTTCTTACTGTTCAGTAGTATAGACTTATTTATAGCTATAGGTTTGGGGAGGATTATAAATGAATCAGCGAAAATTCCTCCACAAAATTTATAAAAGTTTCAAGTGAAGTTTTGTAATTATGCAGTGCTATTTTAAAATCCCTTAGAATAAATTAAGTTTACTCATATTGATGTCCTCCTACGCATAGATTAAAAAGTGCAAACCTAGACTAGGTATACATTTCAGCGAGAGAGTAGAGACGGAGGAGACGGAAATCCAGAGCGTGGACTTGAAGAGTAAATTATTAGCCTTGCTTCTCTTTGCCTTACTTTAGACTCCCCTTGCGGAATTAATGGCACCCAATTTTGGTCACCGTCATAATATGTTTTCAAGAGCTCCGTGGAAGACGTCGTACCGAAGCATGGTACGTAGTCACGCGCAGGTAGAAATCGTAGTCCGCCCACATCCGCCTGGCACTTGGTAACTCACAACGGAGGGAAGGTTTAGTCAAAGAGTTAGCGATTCGACTGGCATTATGGCGTAATGTTGTCAGTAGTAAACACAAAATCTTAAAAAAAGGACAGTGTAATGCGAACGCATCATGAAGATAATGATAGCCGTCAGCAGTCGTAAATCGCCCGTTTACCGCAGTTCTCAACTCCATTTTCTTTAATGCTAGTCGTGTCTTTTCTTTCATCGTAAGTCCTTAACGCTCACATCTTTTGTCATATAACCAACGGGTTTTGTTTGTGATCTTCTTGTCTAGCCATTCCTATTATCAGTTTAATTATTATCTTTTGGAGAATAGGTATTTACGCCTTAATATTTTTCTAGTGAATTTGTTTCTTAGTCTTCGCCACGCATTTTAGATATTCTTCTTTCCATCGCTATTCCCAAGAACTCTTCACCAGTGATTTCCTCTGACCATTTGATTTCAATTTATGAGAATGCTACTAAAAGTACAAAGGGGATTCAAGCTACGACGGGATTCGAAATAAGACCTAAAATTTTGCGTAATACTTCACTTAAATACATACTTATAATCCATCCATGAATTTCTTGATTTCATAAATTAATAGCTGGTGTGATTTAATGCCCAAAAAAATAACTCAAGGATGGAATAATGAATGGGATAAAAATTGGACCAGTAGTGATGAAGCATGTAAGTTTCCCCGGCCTATTTATATAGGGAACGTATGCAAACACCTCTAAGGGTGTCATGACGTAAATAGTGCAAATTTCCGGTACATTACGCGCCTCGGTTAGTTTTATCATTAATGTGTGCCATGCCTTCATTTCGAGCACAATCTACTTATGCTCGACTGGATCATAACCACACGCTCACAACCATGATGGCTGTCGGAGTGCAGAGTATGCATTATTCCCTTTCCATAGGAATGCCTCGATGGCATTGCTGCACGCAATGAATGACCCGAGCATCACACATGCCAGTCAATTGAACTGGGGCACCAAAATCAAGGGTATGGCCGAGGATCCCGCGCAATTGAACCACGGAGCAATCAATTTAAACCACCAAATCTCGGAGCGTTCAATCACGTCATCAGAGATCATCATTAGATTTAGATCAAACTGAAACGAAGAGCCTTCTCAATGATGGAGCCGTCACTCTGCCAGACGTGTCAATGGGAGGTGTCTTCTCGGAAACAGGTGTGCGTATCCCTGGAAGTGAGTGTGAATAGATACAGCCTAAAGCGATCGGTTCTAATGACTGTCATTATACCTATTTCTTTCATAAGATATGATGGAGTGGAGTGGAGGATGGAATAAAATTGTAATGAACACAGTATGCCACTTTGTTTTGAAATAGGTAGTAGTTATAGAAAGTACCCAAAATTTATCGGAGTTGAAACCCAATGTATTGAAAGATGAAACCCAGTGGAACCGGGCTATTTATCGATATAGCGCGGTGGATATAAGAGCACGAGAGCATAGAAAGGAACGTATATTAAAATACCTTGTAGCCATAAAGAATTCCCCCTATTCGTAGCTTTATTACATTCCAATAGTTTTTAGAATCAATTCATTCACTCTCAACCACATTTTTATGAGCTGGAGATTCAAGAGTCAAATAACAAAATAAATCGAGCAACATAAAAAATATATTTAAATTGCGATTTCAGTTACAGTCATACAACAAAGTTCCCCGTAATATCTTCTTCCTATCTATCGGTTTAAAAAAATGCATTAGATGTTTATATTTAATTTTTTTGCAGTATGCTTTACTATCCATGTACTTGATAATTTTGATACTTTCCAACGATTAAAATAGAACATATTATAAAATAGACGGCGTCAATATTTTTAAACGCTGTCACCTCTTTTCGCCTAATTCGTTCAACCGAAAATATTTTTTGACTCATTTTTGTGCAATTTACGATCCAAAGTAAAATATTTTGTTCTTGCTTACTTGTTTTGTCACTCAAATATTAATTGCTAACTTTTAAAAGTCAGAGCAACAAAAAACATAGATTTAATGAGATTAGCAATTCTCTGAGGATTACAAAATACTTACCTTTGAAATCTGACCTCATACTGCAAAAATTTCCGATTACATTAGCTAAACTTCAATGCTACAGATGTATTTATTTAAATAAAGAATAGTTTACTTTACCTACATTAATGTTAACTCGTAGTCCTAATGCTTTTTAAAAGAGTAATAGACATATTAATGCATTATTCGCATCTTACTCGGCAATCGGGACACAAAGTAAACGCCATAGCATAATTTGGGGTCCGTTCGTTGGAAATTACCCATTTATACCACTTCATTCCATGAGCTCTTACAAGGCAGTCATTTAGTTTCGTTCGTAGGGATAATGAAGTGTAGCTTCGGTGTGGGTCGCGGAATTGCAAATTTAGCGGCACTCGAAGTCGGGCAGGGGCGGAAATCTCGAGTCGTCCGCAAAATAAAAATGCAATCATTCCACCTTGTCTCACCATTCCTCGCGCGAAGGTAAAATACGGATCCCTCCTCCCCTCTCCCTCCCGCCCCCTTCTTCCCTACCGGCATTCCATTCCCATCCCCCTCCCCCAAACCACCACCCTCCTCCCCCCCCGCAGGGAATACACAAAGGGCAGGGTGGAGTGTGGGAGATGGCGATAGACAGAGAAGCAGAGAGGGAAGTGGTACATAAATACCGATTGTGTTACATGAGGCGCATTGCAAGACTGACCACTGCGGGGTCAGTAGTACGTGGCAGCGCGGACGCAGATACGGCGGCGGGTCGCAATAGTAGATAGCGGAGAGCCACGAAATCCCGAACACAAAATAGAAACCTTCACTCTTTCGTGCGATAGGGCGGTCGGACTGCTGCAATGTAGACATCTCTCATTGCCCTTCCCGCATCAACCCCCCTTTCCCACCCCGTCCCGCCCCAGGGCA
>LYUA01000071.1:941349-954799 GCA_002093875.1 Calopteryx splendens | reverse complement strand
GTGAGCTCTACCCTCACCTACCAAACCGACTTTCGGGTTGATTACTGTGATAATATGCATAATCCTGATTTTTTATTTATTCATGAAATATAAATTACATTTATTTAAAAAGACATTTGCCTATTAAATGATATCATGGCAATATTTTACAAAGTAAGTAAGCGCTATGTGATGGCATACCCAACACTTCTCAAAATTAAAAAAAGGTACTGTATTCCGAGCTGGAGTATAATGAGCTGATTCGAGCTGGGGGGTAAGCACGCGCGCGGACATAGGTCATTTTTATTATGAAGATATGTGAATAGCGTTTGCAAATAGACACGGCGAAGCACAGATAGGGCCGGTTAAACACCGCTTAACAACAAGTTGTGGCCACGTTGACTACATATCGGTATCAAGACACCTACCCCAGGTTACGCAATTGCCGTCTCCTGGCAAACCACTAAGAAGACCTCTCTTAGGACCAATAGAGGGAGAGAATAAAGAATGGGGGGGGGATAAAGAAAGCGGGTGAGACGAGCTCATGTGGACGGAACAGGCAGACGATCTGGGTAGGTGACAGGAGGCAGACAAATGAGCTCTGGAAGGGAAGATAGACAGAAGCGGACAGAGGTGGAGAGACGGGAAAGGACACCCGAGCGCAGTGAGAGGAGGAAATCCTCAACAAGGGAGGAGCTTTGGTAGAGCCCCTGTTAAGCACATGCTTCCCATCAATTGCCCCAATACAATTGCGAAAATTTTATTTCTTCCAAAAAGAGCCAGATATTTTTCTCCAATTCTCTGAGCAGGGTAGAGGAAAAACTCTGTCCTTTAACGCTGTCCATAACGCATCACACGTTTCATTAATTATATTAGATATCGTAGTTTTACCAATCCGGAACTGGAAAGGCAAACTGACCATATTATTCCCCTGCAGCTAGATACCTAAAAACGGAGCATGCATAAATCAAGTGTTAATTAATGGCTTTTAGTGTCTGCAAACTTCAATAAGGCTTTGCATTCAAAGTTAACCTTCAGCATATTAAATTTAAATGAACATTAACGCATTTTTAATGCTAAGAAGAGATTAATTACCTTAGAGATTAAAACTTACCTTAGAGTGACAGCTAACCATTCTCTTGGTGATATAACGTCTCTAGATAATGGGCTTCGGTAATGAACGGTCCAACAATATTGAGCAAAGCGTCGAACATGTCGACGGACATTCGGAAGTAGACAAAATACGATTCCTGGTCTGATATTCTCGTCTCTTGCAGGAGATGATGGTAATTCCCCTGCCTTCTTCTCCATTCAAAAATTGGGGGAACCCGCCACCTTTTTTCTAACATAACGTCATCTCCTTCGTCTCTCCTCCTCCTCGTCGCCTCGAGAGTAAAACAGCCAGCAAAACGTTGAATCACCATTGCATCTGTACGGGATCCACTGACAACATTCAGTCCATCGTCCTCTTGTGAAAAAAATCAGGGAATGGATCCGATTGAAAGACACTTAACTATGTTTGATAGATGGTTTTACGAACGGAGAGTAGGTATGGATGAAAATGTAGATACATGTAGCTCTGCAGGCACCGTGAGTGCATGTGGTAGGAATATTAGGCCACTAGCCATTAATGACATTGAATTTTAATGCTATTATTATTCCACATCTTCTCATATTCTGGGCATTCAAATTGCTTTGCGTGTATCTTACTGTTGTGGTCATGAAATGTGCTAGGGATAAAGGAATCCTCATGTCTTTTTTTTCGGCATCAATCTCTCTCAATTTCCCCTCGTATATAATGTAATTTGCATATTATTGGCTGGCTTTATAATTATTTGCAGTTGATGTGATATTGTCATTTGCATACACGTCAATATTATTACATATTTATTTGCAATGCCTCCTCGTAAGAAAAGAGGGGAGAAAATTCTTTAAAGAAATTGAACGAAATGTATGCATACAGCTTCGTATACGATAGTCTGAATGCGTATTCCCTCAGTGTCAAAAGATTGAAACCCTCTGAGAAAATTTGTCAAAGTGTCATATTTTTATCCTAATGTCTACAGCACCATAAATATTTACCGTTACATTTGTTAACAACGGTTTGAGTGAAACAGTAAAAGAATTTTATTTTCTCGACTTTTTCAACAAATGAAATTTGTGGAATAAATTCCTCAGAAGTAAAGTAAATTTTTTTATTTGTTACGGAGAGAAAAAAAAATTATACTCTGTAAATTCCACTTAATTTTTATTCTCACGACCCGGGTTTCAATGCATCGTATCATCAATCCAGGTATTCCAATATTTTCACATTTTTACAAATGTTTGTTCACTTTTACCAATTAGGCAATCTATTTTCTCTTTTTGCACATAATTATCCGTCTCTACGATTTGCGGCTGAAAGATATCGAAAACTAGGATATTTCAACCAAAACAGAGTCCACATGAACTTCTTCGAGTGGACTTTTTTATAACTTTTGCTGTTTTCATTAAACCCCGTTCTTCTCTGTCTTTGAATTCCAAAGTGTCTCCCACTGTGAAGATTGCTGCTTTGTTTTACGGTCATAACAGTACACCCATGACTCATCGGTAGATATGACTCGTGAGAGGAAGATTGGGTCACCTCGAACTGTTTCTTGCATCTCATTGCACGCATTGAGCCCAAAGGGGACAATCTTCACTGCAATTCAACTCATGTTATTCGTACATCTGATATAATGGATTAACATGCCTATTAGTATGACAGCCTAACCCTATGAAAAACGTCATGGATTGTCTGCCATTGGTCCTCAACGATCTCTTTACGCACTTTTGCGATCGTTTCTCTGATTTGTGCATGATGACGGTCGACCCGAATGTTTAATATTCTCCACACACTCCCGGAAATCTTAGAAACATTTAAACCTCTCAAATGTTTTTTCTTGGCTTAGAGCTCGGTCACCCTTCCCTCCCTCCTTTAGCATTCGGTGGTTTTCAGAAGAAGTTTGATTGGGCTTGAAGCAAAAATTAATGCAGATAAACTTAACTCCTTCACATCAGCCATTTAGTAATTCGCGGACAGAGAGGAATGTGGTGTAACAAAAACAACATAAACAAAAAACATATGAACTCAAATTTATGTCACTTGATAGGCTCAGCTTAAATACACATATTGTAGCATATAGTGACATAATTTCGCACTGCTATTTGGGTAGCACCTCGTATGATGATATTTTCAATAAAGACACAATGCATTTCGTTTTACAACATCAGTTCTCTTATATTATACTTTACCTATGTACATTTTACCTATTTGACATTATACTCTCGAAAAAATAGTAAATATAAATATATAAAATTATTTAATCATTTATATTTTTAAGCTGTCCTTAAACTCAAGCATGCAAGTTTGTAGTCTGAAAAGAAAGCGCGCGCTCATAGGCAGACTTGGAGAATGAATACCAATTTTTTTCTATTGATTTTACAAGTTAGGTTGATATAATCTTCGAAACATCCATCCAGTAATCAGAGATTTTCTTCGTCGTTTACTTTTGGATTTAATGAAATACGTGTCATGAAAGTAAAATCTGAAGACAGATAAGGACTAATTTGATTAAATTTTATTAGAGAAAATGATCACATCACAAGCATATTCAATTACTAATTTGTAAATGATGTATGTCGCTCAAATAAGACATTTTCAGGAAATCAAGCTAATAGTATAAGTATGATTCTAACAAAAAGTAGATGTTGAAGTCACTCTCGGCAATATTGAGTGAGAGACATGAAATTTATTGCCTCCTCCTTGAAAAATATAAACGAAGGGCTGAATATGATTATTCACTATAGGATTATGGTAAAATTGAACCAGTATGCGAACACAGTTTCTATAAATGATTCATGAAAATCCATATCTCCACAACTATCAAATATTGTAATGTGAACGTCATTATATAAACGGCAAAATAGCATTTCTTCGCTGCACAAGAGCATTTCTTCCTCAAAATCAAAATTGAGATTTATTCTCAGAATTCGCTTTTGAATTCAACCCCTATAAAGCTTTCTGTAATCCTTAGGGACCGTGCTTGAATAAATTATCAATAGGGTGAATCATTTAGACTTCACTGATTCTTCTACAATAGAGAAAATTTCCTCACAAGCTGTTTCCTTTAATTTGGCTTAGTATAAAAAAATTACTTTTATTTTTTATAGTTTCTGCCTCTAAGGTGATATGCCGAGATTATAAAGTCAATCACAAGTTTTGTACCTATTTGAGGGTAATTGATATGAACTGGAGAGAGTATAAGACTCAACTCGATTAAATTATTTTGCTGAAAACAGATGTTTCATGCTACTTCAGGACGATAGAACATGTTTATTTTCACTATTTCATAAGTATCTGCAGCAATATTTTACTGTTCAGAGTCCATAGTTTGCATAGCTAACATCAGATATTTCTCATTAATGACATTTATGCAAAATAAAAATTTGTATCGAAAAAGAAAAAAATAAACATTGATTTATATATTTTTAAACAGTCTTAACTATTTTAAAAAAGAAATATGATTCAACAAATTTTGTTATCATTCTGGTAAGCTACAAAAATCTCCGAAAATTTAATTTCCGGCGTTTATTAAATATCTTTCAACTGATAGTTAATATAGGCATTGATATTTTTGGCGTTCATTTACTTACATCATTCGCTGTAATCTTTCTTCACCTGTAATTGTCCGTAGAATATATTTTAAAAGTCAAGTCTATCTTTTGACCCTTCATCATTCTCCTTTGGCACAAAATTTTCAATTCTTATAACTTTAGTTTTTTTCTGCTGTAATTGCCCGTTTAGCTGAAAATTTGACTCCATTTCATCGTCCAATGACCAATGACATTTGACATTCCTCTTCTCGTTCGAAGACTTTTTCCTTTTGCCATTTTGCTAAGCATATCCTCATGTGTTTTTCCATCGATGGCGTTCTTGCATAGGAACTGGAAAACACCAATATTTCTAGCTATGGGTATCCGATATTTTTACCTTGCCCTCGATCGCATTTAGTTTTTTATTTATCTTCATGTTATGCTTTTTCGTAATCCTATCATAGTTAACATGCGTCCGCAGCAGATACCCTTACTTCCCTACCGTTTTTGCTTGACCTTAGTGAAAACGCGATCAATATGCAAGATTTTTTTTAATCTTTGTGAAATCACACCCCAGCAGAATTTCCTTCGATTTCATTCATCTCTCTACCGAGGAAGAACTCGAAGATAATGAGTATATTAAAGCCAGGGAGAGTAAACATACTAGGCTTACTCATCTCTATACTGCATGTTCTCCAGTAAATCCTGTATCATTTTGCTTGTAAGCATTTTTAGATTTTAATACAAGTCTTCCTCTTTGTAGTTGACCATCATCACGCATACCTTTGAATCCCAATCCTTTCCACACTGGGAAACAGTCGAATTGTCATTTTCTGACATTTTCTTCCATAATCCTTATTTCATTTAGTCCTACACCTTCCTCCAGTCATTGAATAGCATCTTAGGCATACACATTAGTCAAATGTCCACACACCATGTTTATCTTTTCAGCCTTTACATTTTTTCACTCTTTCGTTGGAGGAAAGATATAAAATGTATGATTAAGTCCCTGCACGTTTCCTCAGGCCATGCAAATACCCAGAACATGGACGGTTTTGAAATGGTGTGATTTCGCACATAGAATTTTATCATTACTCTATGTTATTATGTACTCTCCTCAGCTATTCTATGTAGTGAGATTTTCCGTCTCTCGTCTCCCCAATGTTCCCAATATGAGCAGTCATTCGCTTCATATTCTCCAAAATGTCTCCCTAATTGGCTTAAGATAATTTTTAACGCTACGAGAGACAGGCTAAATATGTTTATCGTGGAGAAAAATAAGATTTACACAAATCTCTGTCGCACAAATCCTCACGATTATCCGTCTACGCTCGTTAACCAATTCAACGTACGATCAACAATTTATTTTATGCATCCTTGCCTGATGACCAGGAGAGAGCATGTAAGTTTATGAGGACGCGTCACATGATTGACCACGGCAGTTTGATGGAGGAGTATTGTACTTTATACGGGAATGTACAACTGTTTGTGGAAGATTCATTGTTCAACAAATAAATATGGGGTTTGCTCCACTAATAAAGTGAAATATCTGGAGTGAAATATATGCCTTTGTAATAAAATGTTCATGCATTTAATTTCATGTAACCGACCTTCGGATTAACTAGTGTGGTTTGGTGGAGGGTGGTTGATATGTGCATGCTTCCTCTATAAATCCCACACTAATTGAACCTTTTAAAAATATTATTTTCCTTTCCCGTTTTCATGCTTTTTGATAGGCACTTCATTGAAAATGATATACATTCAAGAGCTCTGCATGCTTAAACCGTTGAATTTAAATTGAACCAACAATTTTATAACGAAATACAAAGATATGGAGACAGGAACTTAAATAAGAGAAACCATACCTTCCAACTCTATATACCTATAGATGACTCTTGATTAATCCATGTGTCAGGTTTCTTTGTGCTGACTTCATTTTCGGGTTCTAGGAGGAGTTTGGTGACCTATCCACTATTAGATTCAGAAAGGACAACTGGACGTCTATCATTGGACAGTTGTCCATTGGCAACAGTTGTTCACGAGTTATTCATTCTCCATTCTATAGTTCACGTTCGAATGCGCTGTTTCATAAATAACTAGTCTTTAGTTCGGTCACCCACTGCTACTGCGATATTTTTAGAGTTTACAAGCATGATTCTGACACAATGCGAGTCTATTAAGAATTCAATATTCCATTGTACTGCTACTTTTCCAAAGTTCCGGATCGATGGAGTTCCCTCCATACACTCGGGAAGCTCCATTACCGTTTATGCATTCGTGGGATTCAATTTGAGAAATGTTCCCGGGCCGCATAGGTATGTCTGTGTCGATATAGATGCAAGGATGACAGTAGATGATGATGGTGTATTTATAGGGGCCATACATCAGTTAACGTTGCACCTGAGATGAAATAAGGTTGGACGGTTACTGATTTCCGTCACCTCTTCCACAGGCCATTTGGTACTCCCTGGTATTCCCATTAATATCGTATTGAAAAAGTATACATTACATTATGATTTAAAAGACTGTGCTCCTTTTTTGGAATTGAGAAATTGTATGACAAAACAATGAATGGAATGAGCTCCTCATTAATGTAAAATTTTACAAATGTAAGGAAATGTTCGCAGGAAATAAAAATGGTGTGTGGACGATCATCGGCATAAATGTTGATGATTTTCTCGAGAACTCACCGACTGTCGCAGATGTCGCGAGTCGGACTTTATAAAGTCCGAATATTTTATAAAAAAATATATAACTGACTATATTTTGCCCAAGAAAGTTGTAAATGACGGAAAACGAAAGCTAATTTAATCTCTCATTTATTGTTCAAACAATTTTTTGATTAAAGCGTCAGTGAGCAGTTTACGGAAATCTTCCCGCTTCCCCAGTCAGTCAGCCAAACTTAACTTTACTTCAACACCCTTTTCCACAACTAAATCTCAACCCCTGGAAAATAGTCCTATGACTGTGGATGAACTCATATTTATAGAAAAAATACAAAAAAATAGATGACAAATCCACCACAGGTCCCGTAAACCGTGGGGCCCCTGAGCAATTGTTAAATGATCACATTTATTTGGACAGAACTTTGTCTCCCGTGCGAGCTCCGGGACAAACGTTTTAATGGTGCCAGGAAAGGTACGTATGCGCAAGGTTTTATTCGAAATATAAACAAGTATTTTTTCGACAATAATGTAGGAAGGTCATCTGCACTGATTTTTATTATTCCTTTTCTGTGATCTCATTTTTCGGGGTATAGTATATCCTAAGTAATGAATTTTAAGTATTGCATGTTATAAGTACCGTCGCATTTGTGCATTTGTTTTTCAGTATTTAATGAAATCAATAGTCATGTGTAGGGTTTTATACCTATTGTGAGTTATGATAAAGTCTTGAGTCAAGAGTGCTCCGAATATTTCGACTCCCAGTAATAGAGCCATTTACCTATGTGAAGCATGGCTGTACCAAACGGTTTGTTCTTTCCATATGATATGCGGGTTCCTAACGAGTGATGTGAGTATATTAGGACAGAAACAGTGGTCCCGATTTCCAGAGAAATGCGAATGACCCGTTGTCACGCACGGACTATTGCAAAGTTCCCGTAAAAGTTGTGTTCCCTACATAGCCATTAATTCCGAAAATGAAGGGTAATAAATTCTTAGATGAATGGCCATTGACCATATTACATACATTCATTCTTTTCTTAGGGTCGAAATAGCTCTATATATAGTGGTCGGAACGAACGCCAATTGCTCTGTCCGCCTACCCTCTGGTGCGCTAGAATTTATTTCCTGTCTATTTTGTTTCCTGAAGTTATTGTTTTTTCAGGGAATAATGTAGATTTTAAGTACTGGCTGTAGTTCAAATTCGTTCAGAATATCAAAATGTAAAAATTGTAATGATATATGCATTAGGTTCATTATGCTTCAGAATTATGTCAGGTCAAAATCTTGGTTACCAATTGCATGCACAACTTTTGAGAAGAAATAATGAATAAAAATGCCACTTAATTAGGCACTATATTTTAAAGTTTCCATAAAGAAGAAATTGCGTTGTTTCTTTTCTTTAACACTGGCGGATAATACAAATATGCTCATGGGTATGAAAATGCACACCAGGGCCTTGTTTCACAATGCACCATGTCAATCAATTTACAGGTATAATGGATATAGTTTTAAATTTAATGCAAAGCGCTCTGAACATTGTGTATTGTAAAATAGGACACGGCAGCTGTCATTACGGGTATTATTCAAATAGTGTAAGGTCTTGTATAAGTGATCTACGTGGACTTATTGTAAAGTAAATTGTAGAAACAGCCCCCAGGTATGTGCCCAGGTGGCGACAGGGTCAAAGGACACGACCCTCCTGTTGGATCCTTGATGATCTTCTGTAGTTTAACGATCATACGTCTTCCTATGAGCTCTATCAAATTCTCTTGAGACAGATTGTAAAAGGATGAGAAATTTTATCAACATCTAAAGAAATAAACCGCTTTGCGCCTCAAGTTAGAGAAAGGCGAAAAAAGTTATTTTTTTAAAATTTAGTCATGCGCCTTGTGCACCTAATCTTTTTCCCTTTTGCGCGTGACGATGAAAATTCGAGTAGAGAACTGGAGTATGCCCCGTCCCCTTGAGAGTAGACATCGCTATACAACATATCTTCCCTCCCCTTATCCCCGGACAAGCCCCTGACGTACCTATACGCGCAAGTAGGTACTCCACGAACCCATTTAGGTAACCTTATACCCTCCTCGGATAGTTTGTAATATGCCGTCCGAAAGAGAATCCCTCCGTTATGATCGGATCGTCTACCTCGCTGTCACAGCATGCTTTTTATCATGTCGCCATAACAGAATCTGATACACAGCAAGTGGATAACCGCCCATTAAAATGACAGGCACTTCCTTAAGGAAAACTTCTTCGTATCAAGTAATCACGAATCCCATGCTGAGCGTACGCGTTTACGCTCACATTGCTAGGAGAGACGCTCGCTGGTTTAAACGGTTACTCTGCGCCTGTTGAGCTTGTCCACGGAGTGGGTAGAGGTTTCACCCCTGCTTACTCCCTTGACCTCATCCGCTCCTTCGCCGTCGAACTTGCGCTCAATTGCCGAGCCGCGGCTTTTGCCATGCCTGAGATGGAGTTCTCATCCCCCGCGAACGATGGTTAAGTCTCACTCTGCATGGTGCCCAGATGCCTACTCACCTGGCAGATTACATAATTGCACCATGATACTTGGAGGAGTGGAGTTCACTTTGAATATCAGGCGCCGTGTTATGAGACTATTAACACGGGATTCCCTGTAGCGCCACTGTTGCCACATGGACTGCAGTGGTGCGTTAATTCCAACAAGCGTTTTATTTAAATGGCTTGTCTCGAAGTTAGCATTCTCCGTCGGTGTCAATAATACGTGTGTTTCTCATGTAATCTACCGTCAATAATACGTGTGTTTCTAATGTATTTTAACTTCATGCATACCTACTTTTTATATATTGAAACAGATCCAATGCTGAATTTAGCTTTTTTATGTTTTTCTATGACCTTATTAAGAAGAATAATAAGAATAACTATAATGCGTCGGTTTAATATTCCTAATATATCTATTTTATTTATCCAAATTCTATAACATACAGAAAGTTTGAAAATAATTAAAATCGGTAAGTATGCTAAAATGTATAGGTACTATAGAAATGCGCAAGGCAGTATTGCGTTCGTATTTTTCGAAATAACATAAAATTTAGACCCTGTATTAAAATTTTATTGCAGTACTAGGCCGCAATTATATTTTAAACATTGAATAAAATTATATTTCTTGTTAATGAAGACGTCCTATGTGAGAGTCGGCATCTCATCGGTTGATAAATTACATTTTTGAAAGCAATGCTTTGGATTCTTTAATTAGTATATTTTTAATCTGGTTAGCTTATCATTTTTCTTGATGAAAAAGGTAAAAGGAGCGAAATTGAATGAGTATGAGTAGAGGAAGAACGCGAAATAAAAATTAAATCTTAATTAAAAGCAGGGTTGGCCCGTACAATTTGTATGGTGTGGGAATGTTAGCTTCAGAGGCCCTTTAAATAGCAAATGCTTCCTTGCTCCATTTTTTTAAGAGGATGCTTGAAAATAATCGAGTTAAGTTCATTGAATGGAAAGAGATGGCTCCTAGATTTGATTTTCGTAATATCTACCACTGAAATATAATGAGTTCCTTAGACCCTACGGGCGGTCGTCCGCGAAAGGACCGGCCCTGGGCTAATGTAGCTCTGTAAGAAAATACCTACTGAACAAGAAGTGAGGGTGTTAGGAGAATTGAACAGAGATCTTCAACGAAAACCAAGGTGATTTATCATTAAAAACATATTCAGGTATACCTAATAGGTACCGTGCCAATCGCGTTAAGAGCGTGTGCATGGGGGAGTTTATAGTGAGTGAATAAAAATAGGGGAATACCTATTGTACCTAATATGGGAATAGGGGGTTGGCATAAATTTGTTAGTGCGTCACTATTTGTGATGTGGTCATGGGTTAAGCGAGGGAAAAAATAACCCTTGAACCAATGCTACGGTTGGTGAGTCTTCCTACCTTTGTCTTTACTCTCCGGTTTTCCATATAGTGTTACACTTGGAATATATCCTCGAAGTTCTACGTAAAGTCGCAGGATCGATACCATTACAATCATTTTAGTTCAATCATCGATCCACAAGGGCCTCCCATCTCAGGTTTTGTGGTTAATACACGAGACTTCGTGTTCTTCCATGATATTCTTCCCTGAACCAGTCCATTTTCATTCTTTTGAATTTTGTTTAATTCTTTGCGTCGTTGTTTTCTGGGATTATTCCTAAATTTCGGAAAATATTCCTGATGATCCTGGTCAACAAGGAAAAATTTATTTCTTACGCTTCCACGCCGTTCTATTTTTCAGACATCGGTACGCTTCACAGAAGGTAGCATCTCCAAGATGCCACCGCAATTACTGCGAAAGTATTTTATCCTTGTAAGTCCCGGCGTGACATCCGATACGAGTTTCTGTGGTAGGCAGACAAGCGTGGGGATCTTGGAGAAAATTGGTTCCAATTTTAGTGGAAACATCTTTGGAAGATTATGGGCCACGAAAGTGGTTCGTGTTGGCTGAATTCGTGAACCGCAGCGAGGAGGGAGGAACGCGGGAAAGAGACTAAGATTGTTTTTCTAAAAAAAAATACTCGGAGAATTGAATCGGCGCGACGCAAAATTACGCAACGGACTGGTTAATTGGTGTGTGTCCCCCCACCCCCCCTTCGTGAGCACGTCCAGTCACACACGAGATTCTCCTACCGCTGAGGGAGTTGGGGGAAAGGGGACCGACCGCTTGCAGCGCTCGCGAAAGGAAAAAAGGCCCCCGGGCGGAATCCCGCGCGTCACGTAGGGAACGGCGGCACCACCACGGTAGCGCTCGCTCCCCCCGACGCGACGGAAGGACGTTCGCTCTCCCGCCTTCCCTCCCGCCCCCGTGCGGCCTCCCGCTGGCAAAACAAACGACTCCCGACCTCCGCAGTCCCTCGTTCAATCAGACATGTTTGTGTGCGAGGAGGGGTCGAGCGAGGGTGGGGCGTCCTGCAACAGTGCACCCCGAAGTGTATTTATTCCGCTGACCTGTGCGGCTCCGCTGATCGCCACCCTCCCATCGCAGTTGACTGGGATGGAAAATGCCTGTCTCCGGAAATGTTGTTCTTCTGTTATTAACGCAAACGCACGCGTATGCGCACTGCGCACTCATGCACGAAATTTCTCCGTTTCCCACGAAAAGTCTAGGTTTTCGCGAAGAAAACGAAACACTCCGCTAATTACGTTGTCGTCGGTGGATTTGATAATTTTTTCTCAACCTCCCGTCGGAAAATATCAAAGAGACACGATAGCATAATTTTGATAACCTATCTTGAAGATATATAAAACCTTAATGGCTTCCAAGTTCAAATGAGAATACCTTTCAAGGTGCAACCTTATTTTCACTAAAGGGCCACTGTCATATAGCGACCTTACTAGTATTTTGCATCCAGCTATTCCATGATCTAAACGGAGAATAATAATATTTCTCGTAAAGAGTGATTTTTTAAACTTGAATGTGTCGAAGGTATTTCTAATAGTTAAATGACCATCGATTTATTTTTAAGAATATTATTAGAACAATTAAATATCAACCAACATTTTTTTAATCAACAAGATAAATCTGAGTATCAATCACTAAAAACTGCTTTATCTCGCGCTCAGGTTGGTTATCTCATAATTAGCTGAGTAGGTCCCTCAAACTTCGAAAACTATAATTTTTTCTCGCTGACAACCCAGACATTTTAGGAAATCCTGCCCATCAACACGGTCATCATGCTACGGTGAGTGTTTCCACCGTGGCGGTTACATTGTCCAAGCAACGGAAGACTCAAGCTCGGACTGTTTCGTCGCACTTCGCTGACGGATGGACAAACGGACTCTGTACGGGGAGGGGGGCAAGCAAGCGACGAAGGGCAGTAATTACTCCTCTTGCATACGTGAGGTATCCGGTCCCCCTCCGCCCTCAATACGACTACTTACTTGGGAGAGCGAGGTAACCGGGGAGAGGAGATTTTCTCCCCCGTTATCCCCGCCGCCGATGATACCCTCCTCCCTCGCTCCCACCATCTCGTCCGCTACTCATAATCTCGCTAATAATGAAATTCCAGCGCCTATTTATCCTGCCAAAATCCCAAGAGCGGACCTCTACCGCGGCCTCTAGACCCCCTTCCCCTCGCACTCACCGCAACCAACTCTCTCTCTCACTCACTCCCTGCCGTTTTCCCCCCCTTTTCGTTCTACCAACTTCTTCCCCTCCTCCCCACTCTGCGCAA
>LYUA01000071.1:915013-930920 GCA_002093875.1 Calopteryx splendens | reverse complement strand
CCCCCCCCCACCCCCCGACCGCCCCCGCCGGAAGCATCCTGGGGAACCACGGCAGTCAGCCGTGGGGCTCTGGTGGCTTCCCGAGCGAAGACGTTTGAATCCGTTTCGGCGGAAATCAGGGAAATATGAGCGTAGGTGACTGATGCCGCTGTTATTCAGGAGCTTGTTCTCGTCATTGTGGTTTCTCCGGCGAGTTTAATGGAATTCGGGGCACGGGAGGAGGCCATTCTGCAAGCGCCACCTCCGCGCGCTCTTTGACGTCATGGCCTCGGGAGAATAATTTTGGAGTCATTGGGACCGCGGGTCGTCGCGGGAAGGCATTCCGGTCCGTGGGGTGAATCGAGTTTTGAAATATCGCGATTTATTTTTGATGGAATGTTTTTCGGCGTCGTGGTGGTCCGAGTGAGTAGGATCCTCTGACTTTGCAGGACCCCGGGTTCAATACGATGGACGTCCCCAGCAAAACCCGAGTTTCTTTTTTTTTCCTCGTCAGAATTATTTTCTGGGAGATTGTGTAGGCCATTGGTGCTGTTCCCTTACCCTGGTGGTGCGAATTTCGGTTTCCGAAGGTGTCTGAATCCTATTATGCATTAGGGTGCACTTGAGTCCACAATCCCTTCCTGTTACCCTTCATTGTTTCTATCTTCATCTCCACACATTTCCACTTTCTCCTTATCGTCCCTTAGTGCTTTTCCCAAATTCTAGTCCTCAAAGTCTCTTTCTTTTCCCGCTTTTTAAATATTTTTCCCTATCACGTCCAACACACACCACTACTTTACAATACCTTTCCCCTTCACTACCTCTTCCTTATTAGAATTGGTTTAAAAAGTTTCGTTTTTTTCTAATTTAAAATTTCTTCATTTACCTTATTTAATATGTTCTAAATTACCTTTTCTCAAATTCCTCCAATCTGCGATCAACCGAATTCCTCAGAAACTACCTTTGGAAATCATAAAACACCACATTCTAAATGAGTCATGTTTTATCTTTTGTTAACATCTTACCTTAGTCAAAATCTTTTGTTAAAAAGCTTTTTGTTGAAAAACGTGTGTTTCGGTATTCGATTTACAGTGATTGCAATAGTCAAAACTATATCTCTGTATCTTCATTTTTTGTCGACTAAATTTTCTAGTAACATCATTTAAATTCCAGATTGATTAAAAATAATGCTGATACCTAAAATGCGTCCATGTGCTGAAGAATCTAACTTCTTTTTAAGCACTCTATTGCCAAAGAACTGCATATATTTGTTATGCTTCCTCAGGCACAGAACAAATTACACCATTTGAAGAAAGTTAAAATAGGTTTTTGAACATTAGTAAATTATAGTATCAGGATTTAATATAAAATAATACTTTGATGATAATGCATAGCAATAGTCTAATATAAAATAAAAAATTCCTGAGTGTGGTTTAGTAAATTAAATAATGACCATTATTTTTATGATTTATGCTGTAACATTGTCAATGACAAAATAGTGGGAAGTTAATCTAATTCTATTAGATTTTGATTTTAGGTTCTGCAGCAACTAAACTTAAAGCGATCTAGCTAAATACATGTTTGTCAGGCTGGCTCAGGCAAACAAAAAAACGCCGTTTTGCAAGAAAGTTCGATTTTTAAGTCATTTTTGCGATTCATAAAATTTGAAATAATTAAGATTTTCCATTTTGAACTACATCCACACACCGATTCGTTATCAGAGGATCCACATACTTTTGAATAATATATATTACTGACTAACATTTTTCATAATATTTTTAGTCATCTTCTTTTCTCTTCCTATTCATTCACCTATTATGCAAGCTATTATGTGATGAAAATAAAGGGGAAATTTAAGTACAAACCTCCTCTTCGTAATCTAATATTAAAGCTTTTAACGCGTTCCGTTAGTATTGAAAAGAATTATTCTTTATTGAGAGTCGTAATTTAAGAAAAAGGTGCACACTTTTCATGTGAGCTTTCAATATAGAGTAGTTGTGTTTGCTTCTCACAATTCAGTCCAGTAGAAACTGCATATTTCAAACGATGTGCCACCCATATTTAAAAAGAACTCAAATCAAACGTTTTACGGAAATCGTAAGGAATGACTCGTAATATCATGTTTGCGTCTAACGGAAGCTGCAGTTCAAGAATTTACTGGCTAGCAAGTTTCTCTGCATTGGAAGTAAAAAAAGAATGCTACTTAAGGCACGCTTCTTAAATGCTTCATACCACTTCTTGAATATCACAACGCTAATAAACGACTTCTGCAATGGGAAAGGCAGGAAAACTTGGGAAAAAGGTCGATAACCGCCATTTCTATCGCGTGTCGCGAGTAATCTTCATAGAATATTTTATTTCTACGCGCGTTGCAACTTCCTTCATTCAAATTAGTCCCGTTCGCGGCGTTTGTCCGTGATTTCTCGTGTAACTCCCAACCCCTTACTCTCTCAAGTTTCAGATTATGATGAGTGACATGAAACTAATGTAATGCGCCAACAATTCCGTTAACAGTGTGCTAGTCTAGAATGCAGAGCATTGCTTCCTTGCCTAGTCCAGGGTTATGGGCACCCATAGCTAAACGTAAGCTGCGTGTGGTTTCCTGTTAAACAGAGATTTAACAGAAACTTAGAGATAGCTAGTCTATTCACCCCAAGCTAAATGCGAAGGTTATATCCTCTGCAGGATTTTGTGGCCAGTGGACGCTATCCTCAGCGTTCATACCAGATTCTGGTTGACTCCTTTTGTGCAATACCACATCACTTTAATAGATCAGTCATACATTTGACTTTTTTTGTAGACAAGTGTTTTAACTCGGTACCAGCGAGAGCCTTGTATACGATTAAATCGGTACTAGATCGTGTATGGTACTAGATTTTTGAATTTTTTATGTCTTGAAAAAGTTCGAGATTGGATATGAATCAGCTATTGAATTGCTAAACGTGATTATGTGAATCTCGAAAACTTACTGGTTAACTTAGGTATACCTATAAGGATAGAGGGGATGGAGTACCTTAGTTTAGAAGGGCTGGTCTGTAACCATAATTGAATCTAACCCTTACTGTGTCATAAGCACTATCAGTATCAAGTGCCGTATGCATATAGCTGCTTGCAATAGTTGATTGCATTTTATTACAATTTTATTGAATCCTGCGTAGTAGTTTATTTTAATTTAACATAAATTTAAGACTTCACAAGTTTGACCCTTTACTGCTGCTGTCATTTCCATCGTTTGAATTTCGCAACTTGTAAGTTAGACCTGAACCATTTAGTAATAAGCTTAAAGTGACCTAAGAATAAGTAAGCTAGGAGAGCATATAATGTGAGTGTTGCATCATTGATGTAGAATCCCCCCTTATCACGCACCCTAGCGGTGACTTGCAGGGTGGCATGTAGATGTAGGTGAAAGTTGAGTGTCAAATTAGAGCTTTAATTATTGTTTTATTGTTTTACCATTCAGAGGACAGGTTCGATCAGGTTCGATCCCTCAAGTCTGTGGAAATTTGTGATAATATTCCGCGTCGCTTTTAATCTTCTCGTGAGGCCGGTCACCCGCCACGCGGCTGGAGTAAGTAATCTCCGACCGGTGGTACGTATCCTTGTGGGCTTCCGTGTGCATACGTTTTACGGAGGATAAACGCCGACTCAGGGTTCATAGCACCCTCTCTCTCATCCAAACTTTCTGTCTAGATTCAATTACCTTTCTAACTGAATGGCGGATATACCATGCAGTCTGATGACTCTCATGTTAATCTCTACTAACATATTCAAGCTGCGGTTCTCATGGGTTAATCCCTCAGAAAGATGTAGCACGCCATAGTAGGTTGTGGTAAGGTTTCAACTACTAATAAATAATTCTCTTCCACGATTTGTTGCATTATTTTATGAAAAGGAGAACACGTTTAATCTGTGTACTATTTTGTAAAGGCTTCCGCGGCTGATTTATTTATTCCGGTTACCTTTACGTTACAATGGATGAGCCGTACATTGTTTGGTTTCCCCCGACAAATGACTGCGACAGTAATGAGAAAAGTCTGCAAGCAGAGTATGCCTGTGAACGATATCGTCCGAAAATCCGTAAAAAGAAGGATAGCGCAGGTCGTGGTGATCCAGATTTTCTACCGTTGAATTCCAAGAGACCAGGCTGGTCCAGAGAATTCATCTTTGAGACATGGAAATACTGCGCTAAAAAAATCACGTATTTAGTTGAAATAATGAAACATCGTTTCACACGCGGTTATTAGCACCCGAAGAAATTTCATTTAAGGGATTTCACGTACCCAGCCGTGTTGGGTGGCAAGCCGGTTCTCTGTATCCCTATCTCTCAGTGAAACCCCATTCTCGGGGTTCGCGCGCACCTTTCATATGGGACGAGTTCTTGGGATGTCGCGATCGGGAGCCCTGTTGATTCGCGCGAGTCCACTTTCGCAATTCGAGAGAGATCGTTCTCCCGAGCGTAAACTCGGGGTATTTCGTTTGGTGGGACTTAATTTCGGATCCAGAGTCAATCCCAATCCCTTAAATTCTCCGCTCGGCAGGCACGTCGATTCCGATCCGTCTTCCATTGGTCCTGATCACGCGGGGAACAAACTCTCGCGACGAGCGGGATAGTGTTGACGCGTCCGCCAAGAACCCTCGGAGTAACTCTGGGTACTCATTGAGGAAGTGAAGACTTTTATTTTTTTTTGTTCGCTCACGAAAATTACGTTTACTCAATCTGTAAAATTTGATCCCATCTGGGAGGAACCGCGTGAAGCACAAATTTTAGCACGACAAAAGGTCCCGAGGTGATTTCTTCTTTATTTTGAGGTGCCGGCTCTTACCACGGCACATATACAGTCCACTTCATATCCCCCTGAAAAAAAGTGTGATCACGAAAGATGGCAAAGCGAATGATTTCCAGGTGGGGGGGTACTAAAAGTAATTGAGTCGTGGCCTCCCTTGAAAAGTATTCAACGAATCGATACTAGAGAGCAGAGTTCTTAAGAGCTCGAAATTAGCAAATGTCACGCTAAAATTTAAAGGGCGTATTAGCAAGGACGTTCAAGCAACTAATGAACATATTTTATTCGGTATTATGGCGGATTAGAACATGGTTTATTTATGAGGCACCTAAAGTTCAAATTTTAGAACTAATGACCGGGACAGGTTAGTGAAGCTAGGTCATTCAGTACTCAACAAGAGCTTACTCTACATGATCTATTAAAAGCAGGTGATGGAACTCAGTCAACACAATTTTCTTAAATTTGAGAATATTTTCGACCCAGTTCCAAATGGTAATCTCAATTTTCAATAACCTACAGTTTCAGGGGATTATTTTTAGGTTGATGAAAGTTTCAGGATTTTCCCCGAAATTAGAATAAAAATGTTGATTTAATTTGAAAGAAAATTACCATTTATTTCGGTTGACAGGAATAATTTACAACAAAATAGCCTACGAAATAGGTTTTGCATTTGTGAGGGTTTTGGATATTGTCTTAAATTATTGGGAGATATTTCAGTTCCGAGTACCTATTATAACAAGTACGGCATGGTTTTTGATGTAAAAGTTGTAATCCGTTAAAAAATTTTTTTATACCAGAGCAGTTTCATTCGCGACACGGTAGGCTTAACTTAGAGTAGCTCTTTTCGTTAAAAATGTTCACAAGTATCAATGCTATGCTTACAGATCTGGGTTGGATACCATTTATGAGAAAAAAGTTGATTGATTAAAGGTTTTTTATTCAGAGCAAGTGGATTCACTCCTGTAGTCCAGTCAATTATTCGTACCCTTATTTAAATTTCCGATCGAACCACTAATATAAACTTGTTGATATAGATGCGAGAGGGATTAGATTAAAAGTTTTTTTCCCCACAATCAGTACCTAGTGACCAAAACTTGATAATCTCTTAATACTTATTTCCTATTCCCTATTCCTTTTCCATATCTGCTAAAACATTTTGGCTTACGCATTCAGGGGATGAAATAATATTCTCCAGAAATATCACCAGAAGATGGAGCGGAAAGAGGTGTAAAAGGACGGAATAAGAGCTTGAAAATGTATATTATGTGTCTAGAATTAAACAAGATTAAATGATAAAATATTAAACATTATCGCTGGTCATTACTATTAATATTGTGGTTGACGGGATTGGGAGTATTACTTTAATGCGTAATACTAACCGTAATCATTCATAGATTTTTAAAATAGATGCGTGTATTGCGACTTCTTTTAATCGTGAAAAACTCGTTTCAGTACCTACACTGTTCTAAGGTCAATTTTCCGTCCTCTTCTTATCAAGTTAGCCATGTATCTGAATTATTCCCTTTGAAATACACATTCGTATTTACTTAAGCATACGGCCGCCATAGTACGGTGGTTAAAAGTGCAGTTCTCTTGAGAAGATATTAGGATCAGGTCGCAGTGGTGCCGCAAGATACAATTTGCAAAATCCATGGAGGGCACGTTGCAAGCCCCAGTGCTGTTTTTTATGGGATCAGGATTTATAAGGGGAGCAATGTGTTGAAGAGTGAAAGAACTTGGCCTTTTTCCCACGAGCCTCAGTAAATTTTACGCGTGCTAGGGCGCGCTTTCGGGTGATTAATGTTGTGTGTTCCGTATGCCTAATAGTTGCCGTCGCATGGAATTTATAGTAGACAGAATAATCAGTCTGCAACCCTAGAGTTTTGGCATATTCTCTTATGTGGGGACCAAATAGGGTTTTTCGTAATATTTATGATTTATTTCTTAAAGTGACGTTACTACTTTTATGCGGCCAGAGAGGCTAGCGATTGGTGAAAGCGAGCAGATGACAATGCCTCCATTTGTCATCAATTGGCATCTATTGAGAATCGATAGCGGATGAAAGTGATCACCTTGGGCGATATAGAATTAATATAATGGAAAAAAACCCTCCTATCTAAGTACATCTTCTTGATGGGTTTCTTTCTATAATCTCGTTTCTCCATTTTTTATTTAGTAATTTATCATTGTTTTTTGTTTTCATTCTGTAAGGCAGGTTTAAAAATGAAGTCCAAATGAAAGGGTCACTCATTATTGCTATATTACTATTAACAGTACCTGTTTTATTTATCCTATATGTTTAACTAATACTATAATTACGTTAAAGCATTCATCGTTCATTTAAATTAAGAATTTAAAAATGGAAGGATATGTTTTGATGATTTGCATAAATTTAATTTTACATAATTTTTAATGGTGGTTTTAAACCATAGAAACAGTATCTCACTGCATCAATAGAAAAATATAGCAAGTTAATTTAACTCACCGTATTAGTAGCACACATTCGAATCGAATTATAGAAAGTATTGTCAATTTTTTGGGGTAAAGAAAGCCCTTCATATTCTACTTCCCATCGATTGCATTAAATTAATTGAAGTTTGTGGAAATCTTCCTCGATAGTCTCGTTGAAAAGAGTTACTTGGTTATGAAAAATTGGGTCATTTGTTGTTTACTATCACGCACATCAACCTCTTAAGGGTTTTTGTTTGTCTTTAAAAATATAAACAAAAGTTTCAATTTTTTCACCCTCAGGAAAGAGACTGAATGTGACCGAATGTTGCGTTTTGTGTTTTTTTATATCAATTGGAGGCGTTAGATAAAACCTCGTAGTATTATTTGGTCAATAAGATGATGCTTCATGAATGGTAGAAATTTTCCTTGGGGTTTCTTAGATAAGTAACTAATTACTATGTATACAAGTAAAACGCTAATAGTATATAACGGTAGGAATTAACCAGAGATTTGGAGGAGTCATTTATGATTAATTCTATTATTATTAGCTTTATATGAAACTAGAAGTAGATATCTCCATACAAAAAGCTGTCTTAAAGCATATAACATTACTAAGTATTTCAATTTCCTGGGAAAGGTTGAGAAATATCAACTGTAGTACGAACTGCTATTTTAAAAAGTAGAGACATTTTTACTGAAATTGATTTTTTTATGATAGAGAAACTTACATTGAATCTCCAAGAGATCCTTTTTTCCATCTATCCTGGAAAGCAACTTTCTGAGATACGGGCGAAATTCCTTCGGCTGCAGGCGGTCGATGAGCAGGCTTCGCTGGAACACGAAAAATTAGATATTGTCCACGAGTAACAGACACAGAAATGCTTTTAGGGAATTATTGTTTGCGAAAGAAAAAATCACAAATAACCTAAAGGAAATGAAGTTGGCGCTAGGGGAAAGTTTGAACTATCGCCGGTAGTTGAGGTGGGATTGAGTGATTGCTCGAATTTCGATTTGAAATGCAGTTTTGCGGTCCTAGAACGTAGCCGTGGTTATCATCCCGAAAAACCTTCAAGCACTTAGAGAAATATTTTACCACATGAATGTAGAATTTCCTCCCATCTTTGGAAGACATTTTTATGGTCGGTAATACCGGGTAAACTCCTACTTGGTGTATTGACTTTTCATCTAAAATGATCCCTGTGTATTCTTATTATATTAACATAAATATATTTACTTAAATATATTTACATAAATATATTTACATAAATATTTTTCTTGTCTGCGTTTACCATCTAGGTAAGACGTTTTTAAAATGTTTTCTTTAATGCTTGATACGTAAGTATTAGTGTTGGATAGTACACTAAATATTGGCCAAGAGTAGTATTTTCCATATTCTGAAAGAACCATAAACTTTTAATATTGTAAAAATTAGTATGATAGCATTTATGGCACAAGATCTAATTATAAGAGCCGAGAGTCACTTAAAGGTTTATAATTTTTCTTTCACTTATTTTTTAGCG
Organism: Calopteryx splendens; assembly: GCA_002093875.1. Lineage (NCBI taxonomy): Eukaryota > Metazoa > Arthropoda > Insecta > Odonata > Calopterygidae > Calopteryx > Calopteryx splendens. Next base: position 922,186 of record LYUA01000071.1, on the reverse strand, counting down.
AAAAACGCTATTATGAAAATTAAAGTTGAAGGTCATAAGATTACTTCTAATTTTAAAAAAATTGGCGTAAATTAAAAAACTACATCTTCGTCATTCTAAATGTCTATCATTACATATAGTTAAAATATGACATGAGTTGGTATTCTCCTTTTCTAGAAAATCTGGGATAAATTTGAACTGCATAGTGCTAAAATATTAATTAGTTATAATGTATAAAGAATATGAAAATAGAAGTGTAGGTTTGAAATTTTCAATTGTCAGTTTTAAGTAGTCATAAGTCGTCTTAATAATAGTGTCCCATGGAGATAGATAATCGAACAGTCGTTATTTCCAATCTGATATTATTTTTTAACTTTAGCCAGATACCCTGCTAAATGATTTATTCTTCCTTATTTGCAAACACTTTTAATCAGACGAAGTTTTCAATCGGATAAATTATTTGAGCAGTATAACGATTCTCAATTTCTCAGAGTGTTTCGGCTTTCGATCTGCGGACGCAGAGTACAAACTGGAAACCCAGTAGGTAAGCCTTCCATTTCTGCCTCATCATCGAACGCTACTGGTCGTTAATAAAATAAGCATTCGGCATAGGTGGTGAGAGTTAACTGGGAAATAAAGAACTGTAAACATAGTTAGGATAAAAGGTCAACTCGTATTCCCTCTCATGCATCCTTATCAGCATGCATTCCTCTCATCCAACGTAGCCTTTAAAAATAGAGAAATTTTACAGAGAAATGTCTTAAGCTTTACTGGCCTATTTTATTGTTTTTTGAGTATATTTTGAGTATGTCACAAAAGCAATCTTGATCATTCTATGCCAAAGTCCTGGTTTAATTGTTTGAAGTCTAATGAGCTGTTGAAAATCATGAAGCCCCCGCAAATAGGTTGTGCATAGATTCTGAGTTATTTACTTTCGCCTCTTTCGTAATTCTAAAATCGTGAATAAATGAGTACTAGTTATTTTCCACACACTAGAAATTCAAATGTGTGGAAATGTAGGCGTCATCTTCAAGGACCTGAAGAAGTTTGTTCATGGACCTGAAGATGACGCCTATGCGTTGAAACTCGTAGAGCCTAATAAAAGTGTGTGAAGAATACCTAGTAGGTGTTCTACATTTATTCAAGATGAAATTCCACGCAGTCAAGCTTGATACCAGCTAGTGCATTTTAAAATCGACTTCTCGGCACAATACCTCTTCATATATTTAACTATACGTTACTTTGACAGTAAAATGAACTAAATTTAGTTATGAATGTATGTTCATTTGTCTGATGACTAATTAATAAATTTTACATTAAAACATATTTTAATCTTAGTTCCAACTCATATACAATCAGGAAGTGACAACTATTATTAAATCAAAAAAAATGTGGTTTGTACTAATTTTTTATTGTAATTTTAATATTTAATTATAATTTTATTTTTTGCACTGAGTAAATTATTTCATTCTATAAGAAATACTTGGTTGGCAGGTATTTCGTATTAGATGATGTGGTTTTTAATGATTATTTAACATGGCGAGTAATTTAATTTAATTTATACTCCTGATAAGAAATATCATGATATTAACCATTCGTGAATCACATTTTATTAAATCAAATCTTTGTAATTACGAATGACGTTAATGACCAGGCTAGCGAAATACGATACCTACATGCATACGTACATACATACAAAAACGGTTACACATCACCATGGACTTCTAGTGACTTATTAGGCACTTACTCTCAACCTCTTGTTTTCATGCGTTGACTTCCCTTACGTATTTTTCTAATCTTTCTACTCCCGTCATGTTGTTCAAAAACCGAATCCCTTCCTCCCTTATTACTACTTCTGGACTTGGCAAACAATAGCGAAAAACGAATGGTAATGTTTGTTGTCAATTATTATTGCGCAAAAACATTTTGAGGAAGTGCACTCGGCTGTAAAGGGAACAGATCTGCAAGGGGTCCAACGGTTATTCTCCTCTGAACGTTTCCTCCGACTCCAATTAGCTTGATGGTCGCACTGAGGTTGGTCTCCTCCCAACTTTAAGGTTCCCTCACTAAGATTAGTGACTTGCACTTGAAACGTGGAAGCGAATTGCCTTCGGATTGGCTTTTCCGATGGAGAGGGATGTTTCACGTCCCTACTTAAGGGCCGTGCATACCTATTTAGCTAATCTATTTGAATCAAAATATCTTAGAAAACTTGACAGGGGCTTTACTTTGAAATGTTTGTGGTTCCGTAATTATCATTACAGTTGAAAAGCAAGTGGCAAGGAGTTACCCCGGCACGAAAGGATACTACCGGTAGATACGTTTTAATCGATCGTAGACGTAAGACATGCCATCGGTTTTAAAATATAGATTGAGTTAATAGAGCTAGTGCGCAAGCGCATGCTGTTACTTCTTTCCTGAAGTTCCCTTGAAAACTCCGGGAAAGAGAATAGCTCAGTGGATAGAGCAGTTGATTGTGGAGTAGTTGAAGGATTTTCATTTCAGCAGTGATGAAGCAAAATGCTTTAGGTTAGTTTGTTTCTGAAATACGTTTGACCTTCGTAAACAGTTCTCGTTAGTGAGACGTCGAGGAATTTCCGTGGAACCACTTCCTTGCAGTGAACATGCTTGTAGTCCTAGCGTCATAAGCCCTCTTGAACTTTCGGTTCTGTGGTAATTATCAACACCTTTACATGCTTTCAATGTATTTTTACGATCAATCTCTAACGTCTGGATCTGGGTCATTTCAGATGCATGTCGGAATTCTATACCGTAATTGATGGTTCTCTCCTACTTGGAATAAATTCAATTTTAAACCCAGAGATCAAGATTATTTAAAATTGTGAATAAATCTATCTTATCCAGGTGTGGAGGAAACCCAAGATATTCAGGATAAAAGATGAATGGTAAAATTTTAAATCTAACGGGAAGCGTTGGACAGGTCAATTCCGTGCGTTCTTGGCAAAAAAAAGCTCATTTTCCAAAAACTCAACTCCACCAGATTACCGCTCGCGTTAGTAGGTATTTGAGGCTCGGGGGGCTTGATTAAAAGCCAAATGAATTTCTGAGTGGTCAGTTACCACCTCTAAGGCAATAATCTTGCCTCATGGATGAGGTCAGTGGAAAGGAAGTGGAGACACAGAATAGCCTTATAATTAGATAGAGTTCTTTAGTGACTTTAAATTTTGACAAAGAAATTCCTCCTAACCTCCCCCTAACCCCCTCTCCTCAATCATCAGCCACGTTTTGACCAAAGCGTTAATTTCTTCCTATCAGAAATTACATTTCCAGAATTCTCTTTGAGATGACCTAAATGGACCGGACTGACATTCCAGCGCGTTTTTACGGGATACCTTGGCATGGCACGCTTATCTTCCTACCTAACGTTATTACGGATCGGGTAGGTAAAGTTGAAGGCAAAATATACCAAAAGGGAGAGATGGTATCGCAGTTTGAATGCATTTGCTCAGTAAAGCGTCCCTTTTTCCGCATGTTGGCACATTTGATAGTATCTGCATCTTTCGTTTATAGAGGACTTCCTCAGTACCTCTTAACTGTAGTCTTCACCGTAACTATGTTGCGAATAGGTACTTGCGTTGAAACGCTGAGAAGCATTGGATGCTTTTTTTATCATGTTTACGCTCTCGAATTGATTGCAAGTTGCCTCCAACTTAACTAAAATCTGTCCAGGGTAATTGATTACGATCTGATTACCCGCTGTTAAAATATAGTTGATTGCCATCTGATGATTTCAAGGAGATAAAGATGGTTAGCACACCAACTCTATGCCACAATGCTTCTAGTTGAACACCATCTTGATCTGAATTTCAGACATTTCTTATAGGTATGCAATCCTAATAGTACGGTGGGAACCGATATGGGAACCGGGATGGAAACTGAAGTTTGAAACATGAAATATAACCCATCTTGATGAATGAATTTCACGTACCATGAGCCTTAAGGAACGAGATGAGTCCAACCCTCGAAACCCTCGTGTGCGAAAACCAGTCTCTGGGTTAATACCGTAGAGACGTGATTATTCTATTCTTGATTACGTTGAGTTCATGTGAGGGAGTGATCAGTTGTTTCCTCACTTTGCTCTTAACTTCTGTTTTTTTTTAATTTCCAATTTCAATCTAAACTGTGTTTGTTCTCTGGTGCTCACTAGTAGTTAAACGAGTATAATCGCAGTTCGTCTAGAAATATAGGTATCGTTAAATTAGCCGTGCTATAAGCAAAAAAAATGGAATTTTACTCGAATTTTACTTGGAATATTTGGGCAAAAACTTCCATATGAGATGCTTTTAAATGTTTCAAGTAGAGAGAAACTCCACTTCCGTGTCATTATTAATGTTTGCAATTTATATTCTTCTTCGTCTTTAATCTTCGTTAAAATAAATAATATATTTTTTGAAACGTACAACAAAATTCGACGTCTATAGTGTCAGTCACCCCTCATCCATCGCGTGACGATAATGACCCCTAACTTAATAATTATTCCACCAGAGAACGTGCAACTTCTCCCATCACGAACTTTCTATCTTAATGTGTTGGCTGGATGGTGTTAACTAGGGAACACAATTTTACATCCCTTTTCCGATATTTTGTCGAAACATATGTACTACCAAGGTGTCAGTGCCAAAAATGTAGGTTGTTGAATATAAATTTTGTAGCTGGTTATGTCTACTGCCCGACATGACATAATCTGAATGTCTTTATGTTCTTGTTCTGACCCCTTTGTGGAAGATTGATTTTGGGGGCTTTGCGAAATTTAATGCTGGAGAAAACGTTCATTCATTGCTTTGTGAAGACGTGAAATTAGTACAAGGGTTCACAGGAGAGGTTTGCTAATTAGGTTATGAGGGCTGCGAAAGAGGAAGGAAAGGGAAGCACGTAAGGATGAAACTTGAAGTAGCTGTTACAATTTTCGTTAAAATTAATTATGAATCCACGCTGCCGTGTATAAAAGATTTCTTTGTGGCGTTGGCCTGAAAACCACGACTGCAATTTCATGCTCGGTGAGACTTCTCATTTCTCTACATATTTAAACATCAACGTCTGTTTTCTCATCAGACAGGAACGGCTCAACCAATTTTTGGTGGCGTTTTTACTGATCCATATCTAATTTATCAGTGAATATATAAGTCATAAAATATTATGAAAAATCTTTAGATGCCCTAGAAAAAGCTTTTTGTTTTTATTCCTTTGCTTGGAAGATTTATGAGCTTTAGACGGGTGCAGTTTAAACTAAACGCGTTGGTTAAAACGTTAGAAAAACCTCGACGGTAGAAATGGGGATCTTAAATATGTCGACAACAAAGTTTGTTAAGAAATATATTTATGATTCCTCGGCCCTGCAGAATGAACAAATTTATGATTTTTGCTCCAGCCAATTATATATTACGACGTTTTTCGATTTGTTCCATCAATAACAAAGCACGCGAATGTGCCATTTATCGCTGGACTGTAATAGAGAGCATTCTATTAAGAACTTTGAAGCATTTTACGCTTCACGTTAGCGGTTGATATTTACGATGGTATCTCGGTGAAAACAGTAGGTACCTAAAGGTTAAGATAAAAATATTACGGGGTCTTTGGAGGGGAAAGGGAGACGAATGAGCGGAGGAGAAGTACTAAGCGATTGTGAAAAGGGAATCCATGGGAGTTTCCGCCGAGGGATCTCTCTCAAACGGTTCGTACACCAGCCAGGCATAAAAGAATACTAGGTAGGCGTGGCCATGCAGCGTTGGAGAGGTGAGTTTATGAAATGTGAGCTAAATTCTTTCTTTACCGCGGAAACACCCATGCTGAACGAACGTGGGCTGCCATCCAAAGTTATTACCTGCGATATGTTAGCGCAAGAAACTGGCTAGTGAATACAGTGCTGGTAGTGGGCAGTATCTTCCAACTTGTACCAATATAAAATGTTTCCTTCAGGAAAAGGTGCGTTGGAAACAATTTTATGTCATATCTTTATGATCAGTATACATGTTACTCTCGCAACAATTGCAATGGTAAGCAAGGGAATATCTTGTTGTTTTAAATGTGTGATATCAATTAGAATAATTTCCGGTTGTCGGATACCGAACTAATATTTCCCTAAAATGTCTTGAGAAAGAAATTGAAAAAATTGAAGGGGTCAGGAATGGAGTCACACATTTTTATTGTCATTATATAATTGAATATCACTAAACCATTTAATTATTTCTAAAAGGATCTAATTTCAGGGTCAGTTTGCATGCCACTGTTTTTATAATAAATTAAATATATGTTACTTGCGTGGGGTACTATGTAAATCATTTCATTCTGAGCCGAGGTTAATTTTCCTAAGGTTTAATTGAAACTCCCGTTTAATTAATTTCATAATTTACCACGAAGATAAATTCTTACTTAGTATTGAGAGAACTTAAACTATCATTAAGGTATCGCCACCAAAAAAGTCGATCTTAAAGAGAATTCTCTTAATTTGACGTCCCGCACCGTGAAATCCACACTCCGACCTCTGGTTTTAAATTTATTTTTATAAACGTTAAAATGCCATTAATTTGTTTTTTTTGCGCACCTCTCCTAATTGCGTTAAGCTTTACTAATACTCTTAGGGGATAATATAGCTTTCACTTTTTAAATTTGATTCCATGAGTTTAGTGATGCTTTGCTGGGAGCAATTTCGTCAATCAAAGTCGTTTCTTTCATTAATTTGCCTGCAATAAATTCATATCCAAATGCATTTACTTTGATGATAATTAGCGAAATCAGGATTTACTCTGTAGGAAGTTTTTTAACCAAAGTTGTAGGCAATAAAAGTTTAATTCAGAAAATTTCATGAATCTCAAAATTATTTGAATAGATCATAGAAGAAATAGTTTTTAATCAAAATGCGTGTTTTGATTTAATAATGCAAAACACTATCAATTTTCAGCCAGTAGATTCGCGGCGTAGCGGATTTCCGTCGGCTGATTACCGTTCGGGTGGCTCCGTAATTAGACCTTGACAAAGGTGGCCATTATTTCTTGTTTCCGCCAAATTTCCTACTCATTTTCCAACTCCTCCGATATAACGGCTCTCGGAGATAGCGCTTCCGCTGAAACTCCGCAACCACCCTTGCCACTGGATTCCAAATCCCTGAAAAGTTAAAATTTTGACAAAACCCTGCAAGCAACATCGTATGAATTCACAGCATCGTGTTCTTTCCGT
>LYUA01000071.1:881606-894125 GCA_002093875.1 Calopteryx splendens | reverse complement strand
CACCCCCATCCTCGCTGTTGTTGCCTTTTCTTTTCGTTTTCAGCCTCCTCGCTTTCTTTCTTCTCCCCCATCCGAACGCGTCGTTTCGCTCATTTTTTTCTCTCTCGGGCAGAAGAACCCTGAAACAAAACACATTTCAAGCTCTCTCCTGCCGCCCCCTCCTCTTTTCTCTTTTCCTCCTTCTACTCTCCCTCCCTCCCTCCCTCCCTCGCCATCCTCCCCTTCATCCTCCTCCCCTCACTCCTCCAATCTCCATTTTTCCCTCTTTCTCCACCTCCCACTCCCCTTCAGTAGGGCGTTTATGAAAGGTTTTTATTTTTCGGAACGTTCTGCAGCGCCGTGTTTTCCTCCCGCTCACCGCAGCCAGCGTCAGGGTCACCTGCGCGGGGGCAGTGGGACGGGGTCGCTTGGGGGAGCGTCTCTAGCATCCCTGTCGGTTCACAGTGTGCCCGGGCGGGTGGGAAGTGCGTGTGGTTCGTGCGAATGCACAAACGAAGGGATGGAAGGGAGTGGAGGGTTGGGACGAGGTGTTACAAAGACATTTCACCCCTCTTCCATTCAGACATTTAAAAATTTGGATTTTACATTATTTTCCGTGGGTATCGCGCGATAAATTGTTCTTTAGCGATACCTAGAAATGATTCCGTTGACTGTTTTTCAGTCTTTTGTTCTCGTTGACATTACTTTCACATCGCTGGACACAAATGTTTTCAACTAATCTGTCGTAATATTTTGTTTAGCTGGAGGTTCGACTCCAGAGTCATAGGGGTCGGTCTAATTGTGGTCGAGGGACATTAAACAGGGTCCAATATTTTCGAGTGCGTTTTTACTTCGCTGAGAGAAATTCATGCAAGGGAGAATTCATTATTATACCCAGGTTTTCCTATAAATTTCAATATCTAGAATATATCCTCCGCCAGGGAATTTTCATGAATGCGAGGGAATCGTGTTATTTTCAAGAAATAATGTGTGCTGCTCCGATCTTTGGTTCTATTCATGGAAGCAATCTATTCACATAACTTTATTGTCGAAGTGATTCCATACTACGAAAGTGTCAATGTCCTGTGAGATTAAAAAAGTTCTAAGCTTGGAATATCGCCCGTTCCTAATCTCTCTCATTTTGGATTAGGTTGCCAAAAAGGTTTTGGGGTAAACAAAGAGCAGTTACTATTTTAGGAAACCATAAATTACGTTGCACTTCGGAACTTTTGGTTTGCTATAAAAGAGATAATCTCCAAAATAAACGATTCGGCATTCATCAAATCATTTCACTCAGCCTTCAATGCTATGAACAGATGAGTTATGTGAATAGTGTTCAAAAAGGATGCGAAGGTGCCAAGTGGTTGGAGCATTAAATCGATGGAGGTAAAGATATATTGTCGAATCGTGACCTGACGAAAATGAACCAACTTTGAAGTATTATGCTAAAAATAGGGGAGATAAGATACAGTTCTTGAAAATGACGTGAAAACGTCGAAACTGGTCGAGGATAATAAACACATTTAGTGTGGAATCTTACGAATCTGGTTTCTTTTCAAAGTGGCATATTTTTCATTCGGCTACTGGGAGAGGACCAGGGTTCGATTTCCAGTGACCCTGGAACCCAGGGCTTCACCCAAGCAGTGAGATATTATTAATAGCAGATTTCTCTGGGAAACCACTGGCGGCGTGGCGTAGAAATAGGAACTGGATCCCTTAACACTGTTGTGTAAATTATACACGAAGTAGGCACCTATGAGGGCTTCTTACGTGGTGAGCTCTCCCGTACCTATCAAACCAACCTTTGGGTTGATTCCTGTTGGGTAGAGGCGTAACCTGAAATTTCGGGGTTCTGATAGTCACGCTCGTCGTAGCCAACTGTACTGTATCTGAATAATTTATTTCTCAAATCCAAAAGCTTTTCTGGCATATTTATATTTGATTTTGTTTCTTTTTTAGTACAAAAAAGTAAAAATTAAAATGGTACTCTGCATGAAATTACCAATAGTACTCAATTTAGTCTGATATTCCTATAGGCTTAATATTTCGGGACGACAATACAGAATATGGTTTATGTTTTAAAGTTGGATTTTTAGCCGGATAGGCATTACTACTGACCAAAGGCCTCCTGGTTCCATTCCCTATTAATGCCTTAAGTTAACACGATGCTGGAATACAATTTTTACAATTATCAGGTAAACAGTACTTCTGGACAAACAGCAGGGCCTTCTCTGGATGAGAATTATTATAAATCTGGACGTAGTTTTTAGTGATCTTTACCTTTATATATAAAAATAACCTTAGTGTTGTTCACTGAAGTTAAAAAAAGATATTTAATATCTAAGATGCATGATTCCATCTCCTAAAGAAATACCAACTTATCTCCTGTACCAAACACAAAGAAACTTTCGCCAGTGTCTTCCATGGGGATATTCTGCACCGTTGCAATAAGGCATCCAATGTGCTGGCGAGTCTTCCACTCCCTGAGACTCGGTTGCCTTCCGCGGGGCAAATGTTTGCATTCGCACGCAACATGCGCATGCCGTGACGAGCCTCCTGCCTCATTTGATCAATGAGTTCGCCCGGCGATAAAAATGCCTCAAAACTTTTGATTTTATTCCAACGGCGAGATAGTTGAGGGCAAAGCCCGGATTCGGCCCCGGCATCAATTACTGTAATGAGGTAAACTTCCGGCCGCACTCGAAACGATATACTAGACGGGAAAAGAGTGACATTACGACGGTGATTCCCGGCGGGCTTCGTGCAGAGATTACCGCAGCCATAAAGGTGCCCCGTAGGTGCGTCAATGGTTACGAAAATTAAGGAATAGGAAGAGGGTGATAAAGCAGTTCATGGGGGAATGGGAAATAAGTCGAAATGTTAACTCAAAGAAACCTTTTTATGACGTCGCACCCTTGCGAAGACTGGGAAACACACTTAATTGTGGAGATGAAGAATAGTACATCGTAAACGAAAGCAAGAGTTCACTTAAATTAGAACCATTCTGTAAACCAACCAAGTATATCGCAGATAATTCGGCATAGGGAATGGTTTTATGGGCGCAGGGAAATTCTTCTCGTGACACCAGGTCTTTTGCTTTTATCAGCCTAGCAAAGGAGAGCCTTTGAGCATCGTATCTGAAAGCGGGCTGCGTTTCCGCATGGGATTCCGTCATCGATCCAACGTAGGTAGGTATATTGGAATAGCGTTTGTTCTCATTTATACGGATTCATCGTTAGGATAATCTCATTATCGTTCCTGCGAATACTCGAAACTGAGCTCTCCATTCTTTTGTCCTCGGGTGCTAATTCCTTAAGACCTTTAGATTTAACTTTCCTGGAATGACTCAATTGTCCTAAGTAAATCTCACTTTGTACTTCCCTTGTTATCTCCCCTATTATTTCGTTCAATAGATGATTCTCGAGCCCAGAATCCTCTAGGTGGAGCCATCAACACACACAGCTGTAACTCTAATTTTGAGTGGGTTGATTTTGCCATCCAGAGGGCTCTAATTGAGTCTTAAGTGAAACCGAAAAAATATTCCTTTGATCTGGTATGGTGTTCTGTTGTACCATATGTTTAATCTCTTTTATGTATTCATCATTTCTTATCTCACAAGCCAATTAGGCAGGCCAAATTGTCACGGCGTAGGTAATTGATGGATTGGGACTTTGCGGATTAGCTTTCAGTCACTGTACTGTTATTTTTAATTAATGGGATTTTAACGATCAATATGAACTCAAAATCAAGGATCTGGATTCGGTTCCTTAATTCTTCGAGCTTTTCATTGATATTTTTAAATGGAATGGATGACATTCGGGTTTATTTTTTTTTATAATTTCAAAATGAAAACTAATCGCATTTGTGCTTTTAAACACTTTACATTTTTCTAGTCTTATTAGATAGGTATTGTATCCTACAGCGATTTTTAAAAAAAGTCGAGATGTGCATTACAGTACCTATAGCAATCTAAGAATCATGGAAACGTTTATTTTGAGGATTCTTTGGATAATTTTTTTTTTAGATAAGTTATAACCTTCTTGATAAGTTAGATGCTGAAGGTATTTTCAGTAATGAATTATGATATATTTAAGCTTTATTTAAAATATTAGGCATCAATATAAGGTTTAAAAATATCAAGTGGTAAAATAAAAATATTCTAAGGCTGTGTAGGATGAAATTGGTGAAAGTTCTAAAAATAGATTCTCAAGCAGTCGCGATTCCAGAACTTCCCTGTGCATTGACCAAAGTGCGCTTTTATTGAAAACGTTTTCTGAAGTCACATTAACGTATTATTATCCCTTATTGACTCGCACCCGCTGAGTTCGTCTGTTTTGAGAGAGCCTTGGGAGGCATGAAATGGTCTCTTGGTCAGATAGGAAAAAGAGTGTAGGCCGAATTTCCTGCTGGCCTTCTAGGTACACGTTATGTATATTCCGACCAGCGGTCAACTCTCCTCCACATTTTATGCCCTCACCCACAGTATCCACCAAACCAAAAGAGTGAAATATGCCTTGGTGGCCAAGCCCTTTGGATGGCGCTTGAAACGATCCCCATCTAATCGGTTCGCGTGGGTAATTACTCTGCATCGGAAAACGTTGTCCTCGCGGTGAGCCCGTGTGAAATTATTCGTGAGAAAATGATGAGACTCCTCGGAAGCCCTTCGGAGCCTGCCTTTCGGGCCACTCGACGGTTTTCTACGGTCTCCCGCAATGCATTTCAAAAAGTGCTGGCCGGTGTGCGGAGTGCAGTAATTAGCCGCAGCAGTGGGTGGGGCTAAACGTCGCAAGGTGCGACCGAGACACATGCACCCTCGCCAACCCCCGCACCTCCCTCCCCCACCACCATACAGACCGCCCCTTTTTTCTACCCCCACCCCCACCACCAAGGAGTGGGTCGGTTGGAAACGAGTAGTAGGCCATCCCACGGTGCGACCGCATTTCTAAAGCCGTCTCAGTCGTACCCGGTCCGGCATACGTTTGCAAATTATCCGAAGCATATATATGTACATACAGTCGTGGGAAACACGCTAATCAGAGACAGCATAATGTGTATATTTAATTAGAGAAGAAGGCTCTAGTAAGTCGTGGGTGAACCATTCCCTTGAATGAAATAAATTACGTCCTCAGCTCCGCGGGCGAGGAGCTGGTTGATCTGAAATATAATAAAACCTGTCAAAGGTGGAACTACGCGGGATCACATGATCCTCCCTCAACAAGTACCTATCTTTCCATCTTATACACGTTACAACTTTGGATGTAGATATTTTTGTGAACAGTTCAGGCGGAAATAAAGATATCACCTGTATCTAAAAAAAATCCTATAAATAGGTACCTACTCATGGTCTGGAAAAATTACTCAATTTCATATAAGAAGAGGTTTTGCATTGCTAGGGATAACTAAACAATAAACTATTGACGACGATAGAGGCATTTGCACGAAACGTCAGTTTAGAAAACACGTAGGGGAAGATACCCTTAGCGCGTACGCCTTTGCTATCGCATGCCCAGGGTGACGCTTATATAGGCAAGATTGTGTGTGATAACTGTTAAAAATAATTAGTCCAAAACTATATTTTTGGGCATTATAATAAAAAGCTCGTCGACGGAAAATAAAAATGATCCACGAAAGTGTGAGTTCATCCCAAGGAAATCTGTGTTAACCACTATTAGCATCATAGTAGAATATTTAGCGAAATTAAACCTTAGATTTTGGGATTATAAGAGTTAAATATTAGTAAACTTGGCTATGTGTAACAACTGTTAGTTGCATGTAAATCAGTCGTCGTCTTCAGACATCATCCTGAAGACGATGGCTGAGTTAGCTATTGAAATTTCAGATCCAAACGATGCCACTCGGTGTGCTACAAGGAAGCTCTGCTTACATCCCCCGGGAAAGCCTGAGATCCGACGAAACTACCTGTATGGTTTCCATTTTATTTTCCTTGCAAATAGCTAAAGTACTAGCGCGAATCTAGTGCTCTCTACTCACGCCCTTGGTACTGAGTTGATTGCATTTCCTTCTTGCTTAGTGTAATTCCTAACACGTTATGCGGACTTCCTATGTAGGCCCTTCTCTATGGCCCGCCCAATTGTAACCATAAATCTCTTCTGCGCGAGAGCTCTAGGTATACAGCCACGTGTTTCCTAAGGCAAGAGGATAACAATGGAGGGAAAATGATAATTTAATCTTCTTACATATGATTCCGACCTTGAGCCGCCGAAGCCCAGAGGCGTATGTGCAAGTTCTCATGTTTGTCGAATAGGATGTCGGATGGGAGGCGGTGAATTGAATGGTATAATAGCAAACAAAATATCAGTGCAATATCTTTTTGTTTGTTATATTTGCTCACCAGGAGCTTTATAATGCCTGCCTATCCTGAATTATTCATTCTCCTTGGTAAGATTTGTTTGCTAGTTGAAATGAATTGTCCCCCGGACAACCTGTATTTCGTTAAATTATTGTTCCACCATATAACACCCGGAAATCTGTTCATCTATTTTTTATCCATTTACATAATAGTATCTTTATTTTCTCATTTTTTATTTGCTTGGAATGACTATAGGTCGGGATAGTGTTTGAGAAGTGGAGAGATGGAGTGGCACGTAGTTTCATCTTGAACTATTTTGCGAGACAAACTGCTTCAATGACCATACCCTTCGTGCCTACAAAGGTTCTAATGTCTATTACTGGAGAATACTGGCAATTTTTCTTAGTAAAAATACGTGAGTAGCAATATAAGTGCTTAGCTTTCATTAGATGTCATCTGAGATCACTTTTTAAATAATATTGTTGTGTAGGTAGGGAAATAGTTCTCAGGTTTATTTGGAAAACGCCGACAACAAAATATTACCACGCTAATTCGCGATAGAGAATTTCCAATAAATTAGCAATTCAGTGAACTATTAAACTATTCAGTGGTCAGTGAGCAAACAAATTTAAAATAAATTTCTGGACTTCAGGTCGCTGGTCGTTACTCCATTGAATATGTATATGGGAGCCCATGTCCCATGCTCCCAGGAATGCGATTCTCGACTTTTGGTTGATTGCCGAATAGTTCAGTGAACTATTCATCCGCTTTTGTTTGCCATTGAATGGCTTTTGAGTTAACTGAACTAAATTCTTCCGTTTTATTTAACTGACACGCTGCGCTTCTACCGTCGTCACAATAGCGTTCAGTCCTAATGAATAGTTGAGGCAGGTAGACTAGATCTCAGTGAACTAGAAAACACATTTTTTCCATCACTAGTTAAAATTTGATCACTTCAAGCCTATTTCTTCGTGCATTGAAATTTATATGCGGCGATAAGAAACGGAGATAGTATATTCTATGGACTACGCAATTATTTCAATAGATAAAACCGCCTTCTGATAACTGGATTAGTATTTTTATAGGGATATTTACATATATCAGATTTTCTCTCCATAAGCTTAGGAGGTCATGTTTATGAAATATTTGTGAAATGTCGCACATACGATCATTGTGAAGGTATTGCATTTTAGTAAACTATTGGTTAAAGGATGTCTTTTTATCCTGATTAAATTTAATGAATCCTCACTATAAAAATAGGATCCCAGAGAAGAAAATTATTACTTGTTTATTGCTTCACTTAATAACTTGATTTTCATTGATATTATCACTATCAGTGAATATGACAATGCTGAAATCATCTCGTACTTTCGTAACACCATTTTTTATTATATTTTTTGTCGCTGATGATGCCACTTGTGGCCCGTGTGATCTCCCATGGCTCCCGATGAACCACTTTTGCCTTGTTATCAGGTTTTCAAAGGGTTGAACTACCAGGGTTTACCATTTACACCCATTCCCAAGACGGTACAGAAACCCGTGACCTTTGTGTTTGCAAGCTGGCTCGTTACACGTCTGGCTAACCCTTGTCGGACGTATTTCAAACTTATGTTAATAAAACGTAACAAAAATCGCAAAATCCTGCTCCCAAAGTTTTTATAAACGAATGGGTTTTACGCATTACCAAATATTTTCGGTAATAACTTTAAAGAAGTTTAATTACGAATGAAATTCATTTTACGTTTCCGTCATTCACGCTCGGCAACCAAGGGGTCCAGAATCTTTTCCATCTCTAATCCATCTTTACTATCTGTTCATCTCTACCGTGGCTTCCATTTGCCGCATAAATCACAGGCGAATGTATTAATTAAGTATGTCCTTTCGGCTAAAATGCTACTGTTTTATGTAATCAATTCAGCGATGTTTCTCCCTTGAGCATCTTACGTACCAATCAGATAGATGAAGAGGGATGCTTAAATTTAGAGCTATAAGGACGATAGAGATTTGCCATTGCAGAGAGAAAGATGAAGGATAGTAGTCAACTAATTATCGGATTGAAATACTAGTAAATGATTCCTTCACGGTCATCATTAACTGTAGGAATGTGGAAGAATTCTTTGAACAGTTGGGTGACTGAGCGCTCCACCTGAAATACACTCCAGGCAACTCCATTAGATAGGTATTTGACGCTTTAAAATATACCGAAGTGTCACTGAGAAACGTGGCGATTGTTCTTTTGATCCCTCCCATTGAGGAAATTTGTGCTAAAAGTAAAATGTGTACTTTTTCACCCGTACAAACATGGTGTAGTTTGGATATCACTGTGATCGTAATACCATGTGGTCGTAATAACTATGTGTGGCCAGTCACACCTTATTTTATTTCCCTCAAAATGAATACTCAGAATAGACTGACCATGTCACTGCAGCTTTCATTCAGTTCTCCTGTCTGCTAATCACTTCGTGTCTTCACTTCTCTTCTTTTTAATGCCCGTCATTATTCATTATATGTGTCCCACAACCGGGATCTTCCTTTGAGGTTCTTCTCATTCATCTTTCCCTCGATGACGGCTTTCATCAGGTCATCATGTCTCAAAATGTGTCCAGAGAAGGTCATCTTTTCCTTTCGTATCTATAACTTCCTTCTCTCGTTCGCCGAATAACCCTCTTCCTAGTTGTTTATTCTGTTCATCCGATCTTCCTAACTTTTCAGTAACAGAACATACCCAATACCTTCAATGTTACTTTTACACTGGTGTTATTTTCCATGCCTCACTGTCATAGAAAAGTATGATGCATTCAATGCCTCACTATAGATAATCATATTGTAGTTATTTTTTTTAATGAAGTGCTTAATCACGTACACTCACTCCTCTATTACAGACTTCGAGTACACTGTTCTCGACGTGAATTGCTTTCCCTATACTGGCGTTTCTCCTATTTTCTTCTTGTTCCTTCCATGGTAGCCGACCGATTATGCTTCCCGAATGACTCAACTCTCCCACTTCTTGATTTTGATTTACAAGTTAGTAAGATTTGCTGCCTTCCGTTGTTCTACCTTCGACTATGTTTCGTTTTTGTTCATTTACCTTCACTTTGTACTTCATTATATCATTCGACAAAACGTAACATGCGAATAGTTCTCCATGGATGCATACTCCTTCAGATTTTAAGCTATTTTAATTTATTTCCCTCTTATTCCAAAAACCTTTAGTAGTATCGCAAGAGGTATATTATATTGAATTTGAAAATTGTACTTACCATTGCCAATAAACGTATTCTGAATGACTGATAAGCAATATCAGTTGATAATTTCCCTTCCATTTTCTCTGATGAAATGTTTTAACAAAGGAATACATTCTTGCAGCAGATGGAATATATATTTCGTCGTTTGAACACCAAATGACTCTTTAATGTTCTCCTATTACATAATTGTCCAATCGGGGCAACTGTTCTCGATAACCATTTTTTTCAGTTATATAATTCTTGATTTTAATCTCAAACTTGGTTGACCGATTAGAACGTATCACATTTAAAAAAACTAAAATGCACTCAACTATTGGAAAAAATACTTTGCTTCACTACGACAAATGAATGCAATAAAACTATGTCAAATATAGAAACACGAATGTTTATGCAATCGTTACTAGTTTAGCTTCGGTGATCACGCAAAAGAAAGAGATTGGGATCAAATCGATAGCCTTCATCAAAATAGCAGACCAAAGGCCGTTTGCAGCAACTGGAAATAACTTCCCCAAAACGCAATCAAACTGTTCCTAGGTCCCTTAGAGGCTCGTCTGAAAACGCGTCTCTCAAGAAAAAGTATCACTCAATGCCATCGATTTGCAGATTAATTATGGGAAAGAATTCCGCGGAATTTTCTTTTTCCGGCGTCGGCTTTCAACTTCCGAAATCTCTAACCTCATTGGATGTCATTATGCGCGCATTATACACACGGCATTCGTTGTGCGCCAAAAGATCTCGAGTGAGACGCGGCCTACGCTGAAGGGAGACGCGGTTTCGTGCGGAGTATTATTGAATTTGGGCCATTTTACTGACTCCGTGTTAATAAATACCTCGAAGGATTTCAAAAGACATGAATAATCAACCCGTTTGGAGGATAATTTTCTTCGCGCTTCCCGGCGCTGGAAATCCTCCGCGACACCTCAGGGCGATCCCCCCCGGGGAATCAATTCTCATGAATATTCGAATTGGGAAGAGGGTTTACTCACACATTTGCACGATCGCCATACTCCCCACACGCTCACACACACACGCACAGGCGCGCACACTGCCGAACTCGCAATCGTCGACAAAAGTCGAGCGTTCGTCATTCCTTCCATCTTTTGAGTGGAGGTTGCCCTTCGGACGCACGTAGCGGAGTGTCAACAAGACTCCTCACCCGGCCGTGTGAACTATGACCCACGGAAGCATCCCGTTCGACGGGAGCTTGTTTGTGGCCGTAGTTTAAGTGTACTGCAATGCACCAAGATAGCATTGCAGCATATATCGGGCCAATTATTGTCACAGTTAGCCCTCGTTAGCACGAACAAGATAGTCCAGGATTTCTACTGTTCGCGGTTACGAAATTTGTGCTTGCATAATTTTCTCCGTTTTATAATTCAATTTTTCTGTTTTTTTTTACTTCTGTTGATCCAGAATGGATCTTCATACTAAGCGAATATTTTACATTAATTTTTGCAGAATTCATTACCAACGTGGCTAATACATTACCAACATGGTGAATTATCATCATAAAATCGCATGGGCATTAGTTAACGTTCATATTTGATTTCCCTGCGAGTTCTCGAATCGGCATGGTATTGTTAGTCAACGTGACTAGCAGGAATACTGTCCTGAATATTCCAAATTTTAATTAAATCTCATGGATCTTTGAATTTAAATTCTTGCTTTCTTCGATATTCCTTTAAGTATAATTAATAAACATCGCTCCCAGTTCCCGCATCAGAAAGCTGGTTATTTCTAATGAATACCTTAAGGGTCTCTACTTTGGTCTAGACCGGTGTTTCCCAACCTTTATTGGATCATGCCCACGCCATCATGGCCACGAAGATTTTAATGACCCATCTAGTACATTAGCGACACACATTCTGAGAAAGTATTATATAAATAGGGGTTTAAAATGGAAAGAAAACGGGTGAAACTGTTTTTGAAGACTTTCTGCATGAACTAAAACAATTTAAACAACACTTGGTAGGTATCGTTATTCTCTCATTCACCCTAAAAATATTCAAATTTCCCCCCTACGGAGCCCCAAATTATAGGAAACACTGGGTCTAGGGTACTTTTCAGTGTTACCGAGCTTCTCCTAGGCAGTTGTTTTCGAAATTAGAATATTCAAGATATCACTTGCGTGTGTGTAGCAAGCAACGCCTATTCGGAAAAACTATGACTAATGTTTCAATTACAGCTGACGGGAAAGCGTAAAAAGTGAGCTTTATGTTCTCGCCGCATTAATGTGATCGAAGACTTCATTCCCAAATACACGTACGAATCTCCAGTCAGCCGTTCTGCACCATCGTCGTCATAATAGGTGGACCTGTCGAGGATAGCTAAAAGAATAACACGATTCCCGCGTTCTCGGTTGATTTTCTTGATTACTCCTGTTCGCTCGCGGTTCTTACTTCGCATCCACCGAGCAACGTCATCCGAGAACGAACATGTTTGGGCAATGTACCCAACACCGGTGGTGAGATCCGACGCTCGCTCTCGCCGTCTATTTGGCCTTCACCAATGTTTGTTATTGTAATCACCGTTTCTCCATGCACCTTCCCCGAACGGACTCCCTCGCTGCCTTGTGTTCCCAAATTTAAAAGCCTTTAACAGAGTCGGCGCCGCCGTGCCACCCAACAACGTTCCTCCCCGGGATTCCTCCTGTCCCGCCACCCGCCTCTCCCTCCCTCGGCACCTTCCGCCGTCTCCCACGCCGCCCCTCTCCCATCCCACCTGAACTCCACCTTTTGCGTCTCCACCCTCCCTCCCTCCCGCCCCTTAACCTTCAATTCCTCACACAATTCTCTCTCCTACCCTCCCTGTCTATCTCCCTCTTGCTCTCGGGCGATTCAAACCCCTGATTAGCCGCGCGCAAGCACTGGTCGCTCTTAATTACCCCGAGAGCCGAGCAGCAAAAAGACGGCGCCGGGGGGGTGGGGGAGGTGGGAGGTTGTTTCGCCGACTGTATCCGCGCTCGAGGGGCGGACCGGGGGGGGG
>LYUA01000071.1:790124-800602 GCA_002093875.1 Calopteryx splendens | reverse complement strand
TCTCTCTCCCTCTCTCTCTCCCTCTCTCTCTCCCTCTCTCTCTCCCTCTCCGATGGTGGGGCACTCGTCATGCCCAACACATGCCACCCGCAGTTTGAAATGGGCTAGGAGAGGGAGGGACGGGAAAGGGCTGGTTACTTTGCCTCGGAAGTGGATTTTATTTTTTTGCTGCAGAGCGCGAAACCTTCTTCAAGCAAATCCTCCTACTCTCCTCCCCACCACCTTTGAACTGTGAATCCTCACACGAACTTTAAAACGTTAATACTTTTCAGATTTATCTCTCTACGTTTAGCAGTGGACACACTTTAAAGATACAAAAACGTTTACTCCTTATTGAACGGAAAATATCTCATTCCCTGAATAAATGATACTCTTGTTTTTCGCAGGTTTTGGTTACATGCATTTTGGTAACACGTTAACTTCAGCACATATAGGTACGGCTTAACATGGTGACATTTTCAATTCTAAGCGCATTTGTAATTTAGCCCTATTGAATTAGTTGGCTGTACACATCGTATACCTCTGCCGTGAGAAGGTATCGACATTTTCCTCCACAGAAGCTTACCTGATTGCTAGTGAATTATGGAAAATGAATGAGTAATTGCAATCAGCGTTTGGTTTAGCCACGCACTTACTGACAATGGTAGATAGAACTTTATGGGGTAAGCATCTAAAAACAAAATATTTTAGTATAATTTTAGGTACAACTATAGAATTTTTATATTTTGTGTAACTATTTCTATTAGTATTGCTATTATTTCTAGAACACAACTGGCTACATCAGAGCTACCTAAAGTCTGGAGATAGAGAAAATAATAATACTTTTTATCTAAGATATAAGTTCCCGGTGTCACAAATTCGTGTTTCTTTTTTCGTAGATTAGTTCATGTAAATTGAGGATAGTATCCGTAACTTTCTCTAATATTTTAAGTTAGAAAACAAATATTTTAGATGATCCTTTAGTTTATTAACCTAGTGTGGCATTGTTATGCTTCGTGTGATTTGAAATGCCTAAAAATACAGGCGTGCACATTGAGTTATGTGCATATTTCAGAAATTTCGAATGAGTCTAGGAATTGCTGTCGGAACTCGTGGGAGTTCTTTTTATTTCATTTTAAGATGGGACTAAGCTTATATATCCTTAGGATATTATCTAGGGAAAGGTAAGGTAAATAATATGCTGAGGAGAGTATTGCGTGTAAATAGTATCAGGTTTTTTTCGTATCCGGCTGCATACTGTCTACTCGGTAACAGAACTATAATCTCCCATGGTGGGGTAGTAAAACGGTAGTGAGCATACGCATCAAAGTGAAGGACATGTCAGAGACTCAAGTTTAGTCACATATGGCTTGTCACCTCATTTTTTAGCTTTATTTCCTATAGCTGTACGAAAGAAACAAAGAAAACAAACTTTTCCGTGTTTCGAAGAGACTTCATAACTAAGAAAATAGGGTTATTGCTCTGAAAGGCCTTGGTTGCATTGGTAATGTATTTGTTTGCTGATTTAAATTCAGCAAGTATCATGCATCTGTACCTTTCAAAAAGAGAATAACTACCGATCTACTCTGAGGAATATCTGCAGGAGAAAATGGACTTCGGAGAAAAAAAATGTAAATGCAATGACACCAGAGCTGCAATATATGACTATTCAAAATTAATATGAAGACATGAGAAAAAGATTCAAGGAATACCAAGAATTACCATCTAAGAAATGTGTCAAGTATGATTCTTAGAGCACCTTAAGGAAGATGAGGGAAGTGGATAAACAAGACCGGAGAAAATAGTTGCCTGGCAGAAAATAGTTGGCAGAAATTATCTCGGCCAGCACGCGTTAAGCTAAAAATCCATTATGGAAAAATCAATGTCAGTAAAGCAAGTGTAATTGAGACTGGAGGAATTGATATGGGAATGGAATCTGCTATGCCTGGGAAAAAGAAGATCAACACTTTCGAGAATCCCATAGTCATAAGTATGCTTTCATATGTATCTAAAATACTGACTAAGTTGTCTGCTGAAGGTCAAAAAGAAAAATTCAAGACAGCATGCAGGAAAACCAATTTGAAATCAGGGAGAGTGGAGGAACGAAGGAAGAAACCTCCAAGGAAACTGGAAAAAAATGATCCCAAGGCCTCGTTTGTGTCGTTCGTTGGCTTGGAGAAAGCGTTTCACAGCATTCAGCGGAGAAAGATGTCATCATTGCACTAAGACATTTGAGATGAATTCACAACCTAATGCGAGCTATTCTTCAGTTCTACAAAAAACAAGTCACTAAGGTGCGAATGAAATTTTGTTGAAAAACTGTTGCAAATTTAAATTAATAAGCTTGATAAGGACTCAACTTATCACTTGAACTAATAAGCACAGTTAAATTTAAAACAGGCACTAAAACATAATCAGAGAAGTTGAGTATTTCCAGTCAATTTTCGCCAATTATCTTTTATAGCAGAAAATTGAGAAAACCTTACAGCATTCTTGAATGAAATGAATTGTATACTTCACCGATGAGATAAAAAATGTTGTAAAATATTACTTAAAGACTAGTATGTGGGCCTTGCGTAACGGGGAAAGAAATTAGGTGCCTAAGCGTAATCTTTCACCTCCAATCTCGGTAGCAGCAGAGCGCAGAATAAAAGAAATTTTCCACGGATATAAATGGAAAAAAGTGTTCATGACGGAGAGACAGCTAGTCTTGCTAAAAAAGAGTAGAATTTCAATCTCGGAAACAATATGTTAAAAAATAATTTATGTAGTTTTCTACAGTACTTATCGGTTAGTTAAGTGGATGTTTGAATAAGCAGATCAAATGAGAATGGGGAGTCATCTAAATCTGGTGCAAGGGAAGATCAAGAGGAAAACTTACATGAGACACAAGGAAGAGCGCATAAGAGCAAAAATAAAAAACATCCTATGTGGCTATTTAACCTAGAAGAAGATCCGGATATGTTGTTCACAATCTAAGACAGTGTATTTCTAGGAAATCTATAGGGTAGGAATATCGAGGTATAAATTCAGAAAGAAGGATACCTGCAGTTAATCTATCTTTGGTTTAAAAAAGTATATAACCAGTATCCACTTCTATGTAATTTTTATATTATTACATAGTTTTAAATTCAATATTGATACACTCTTAAGGTTTAAATACTGTTATATTTATTCTGAGCTTGAAAGATAACCATTTACTGTAATTAGTGTCAGTAGTCCCTGCAATATTTCAATGTGATTTCAAACTGTGGTTTCAGCACAGGTGGTATCAATAAATGGCATTAGACAAAACAGAAGAATTATAATTTTATGATTATCGAATTCCAACCCCAATCGGCCTAAATATTCTGAACTAATATTTCGGAGAGGGTTAAAGTTACCAAACCTCTCTTGGTGGCGCAAAATAACCGCGCTGGTCGTTTACCGCATAACTACCCTACCGACGACCACTCCAAGTGTAGGGATGGCATCGCTAAATTACCCAGTTGACCATTCAACCCAGATGACCCAGTGATACAGCCAGAAAATCACCATTAAAATTTAATTGATTTCCTTTTTTTGGTTAAGACTGAGAGCACGTGGAATTTCTCCTCTTGGTTTTTAATAATTAACTCTCCTTTTGAAGACAGCATTAGGTTTTGCCTAAGATATACAGTTTCAGGCCTAATGTAGTGGAAGGAATCCACGACAAGTGCTATATCCTTTTCTAATTATTAGGTTTTTCCCTTAGGTTAGTGAAAATGAAAAATAATAAGTAATAGAACGATAAAATTAAGAACAAGTCTTTTATAAAAAGTTTGATGGGTAATTTAAAACTTATAAAATAGAAATCTTGCTATCCCTTTGGGTTAAATCAAACAAAAATTATCTCGTTCGGAGTAATGTTAGCTCTTGGTAGAAATAATTCAGAAACTGACAAGGCAATGGAATTTATGTTGTTAGGTATAAAAACGTTTGCACTTTTCGTTCCAGAAGTTTTGTAAACTGTTCACGACGATGTGAAATATTTCTCATTCTAAACGTAACATTCCATTCCTTTTCTCACAATCTTATGCATCCTGAGGTTTCTTTCTATAGCCCTTGTCTTTTTCGATGGATTTTCCCCGGTTGGCAAATACTTATCTGGCTACCGTGGTTAGCCCAGTACTAAATTCTCCCTCCCTCCTCCTTCATTTCTCGACGAGGAGAGCGTCCAGAGAAGAAAGTAGTAAGAGAAGGTAAAAAAGTAACTTTTAAAAATTCCATAACGCAAATTATTGATCTAGTATGGCCAGTTTCGCCAGTTACGGTATCATCAGGAAAAGATCTCTAAATATTGGTTCACAAAATATGTGCAACGATGCACATTTCACATTTTACTTTTTCGGCAACGCCTTATTTGAATCTATCACGGAACCTTGATTAAAAATACGTACAAATTGGTCAGATAAATGGTAAAATATTATTCTTTTATAGATACGGATTTTCTCATTTTATGACATTTTGATACGAGCAGGTTAATTTTCAATAATAATTTAAGTATTTAAGGTAACAAAACATAATTTCAGCATGTGACTCCCCCAGTTAATATCAGACGGACGAAAGCTCTCTAATGATTCCCTGAGATAATATAAAAACCCATTAATTATTGCGATGCAAGTTTTTACGCCCAATACTTAAGATTCCCGAAGAATTCAAAATATCCTATTCTCCATATCTCCCGCAAAGTCCGATTTCTCGGACTCAATCACGACCAATAACGACGGGTGTCTTTTCTGAAGGGCCCATTATAGTTCGCTCTTCCTCAGTAACGTTAAACTCTCACGGTTATAGTGACTGTAAAAGTGGTTTTTATAGCTGCAATGCTTTTGAGAAGGATTTAGCTCCGTGGTCACGTCATCCAAGAATAGGGAGGTAGAAATAGGATATTATTTCCAATGAGGGATCCGAGCCCTTAATTATCTGGAATTTTTGGCGATTGCAATAATTGCCAAACCAACTCGGTACTTCTGCTCTTAACCATCTACTTAGAGTGTTTTTTTAATAAGTCAAGTCTTACTTTATTCTTTTTTATGATATTCTTTTCCAACTACTCATGAGTTCTATGCCTCATGACTCACTCAACATTTTATTTATATATTTCAATTATTTGTCTTCCTCCGAGAGGCTTCCATTCAAACTGCTCTTCCGTCATATCTTCCACTAGAAATCATAGTCAGCTGGCTTTCATTGGATTTCCACACTGATCACCCGAGTTCAGATCTTAGCTGGTTCGGATTATTAGGTGATATAGGATCACCCTTTGGTCCCGTGTGGCGAGTAGCTTAGGCCCATGGGAGTGATAAATTAAACCTTGGGCCAAAGTGGCATCTCAGGAATGTAATGTTAATGCTGACACGTGGTTTCGCAATGCTAACACTTTATATTAATAGCGCTTATCTCCAAGTAACCCGTAAGTTCCCGAAGAAGCAAAAATCACCAAAGATCTGTCAACCTACACCACCAGTAACAATTGGGTAAATATAAGTAATAGGCACACTATCTATCCTGCTATAAAGGGTATTTATCGTCCTTAGGTTCATTCACTTTATAGTTTTCATTTACCGCTCTAACATTTTCATCACCTAGTATCTACTTCGATGACGATTCAAGCTTTATCAGACTCTAATAGGACTCGTTATTTTTCTGCTTGCACCGCACATAATCCTTTCAACGCCTGCAGTAACCATCCCATCTTAAATTCGTCACTTTTAAATACGTGCGAAACTCAAAAGCTTCCCTCCTTGTGTCTCCTTCACCTCCCGACGTTGATCCTTCGTGTCTCCCCTTTGTCTCTCTCTCTCGCCCGCCATCCTTCCAACTGCGAGAGAAAGGAGAGCGAGGGAGAGGGGGACACGTCAAGATGCCACCTTTAAAGCCGTGAGGGAGGGAGGGTGGGAGTGGGAGGAAGCAGGTAGCCAGAGGAGGAGGGGGGGCGTGCGCACCTGCCTCCGTGAGCTCGCCCGTCCGCATTTGGTATGCGTATCCGAAGCACTCACACACTCGCAAGGGGCGACCACGCAGCGCGCGCGCAACCTCGTGGCATGAGTTCTCGAAATTACCTCAAATTTCGGAGACTTAAAACAGCCCCGGGGATGAAGTCGGTGGAATCGCTAAGCACGTCACCGGGAAAGTGGTTGCAATCACGAGTTTCGTCGACGCCCGGGATGGAGCGAGCGGCCCTCGGAAAAATGGTAATAAAAAGACGAGGGAGGAGGGAATCGTCCCATTTTTTTAACTTCGGAAAAACGTGCTAAAAAATCATGTCTCGCCTCGCTCGCGTCTGCCTCGCGGCTCTGTGCATGCACTCCGGGGTTGGATTTAAAGGGAATGAATTTAACGTGTGCACCGTTAGGGGGAGGGAGAAATGAAAATTCGCGGAACGCTCGGGATTTTCATGTGAATATTTCTTCAACCTAAACTCTGTTGATCAGAAGAAATGGTGTCATTAGTATAGTCAGTTTTAGTTCAGAAGAGAATTGGGATCAACGAATTGCCCTAAGGTTTTCGTCAACCGGAGCATGAAATTAAAATTGCCAAACTCGTATCAGGAAGTTCGCAAATGACTTTGCGAATTCTTTTCCAAAACTACCGCCAATTCACTCTGAAGTTTTCGTATGTGCTGTACACAGATGTATCCTTGGAATAAGTTAACCACGTTGTTTTTTCTTTAAGCTAGTAATATAATATTCTCAGAAAAGAGCAAGTTTCCTCTAGAGCCGGCAGCATGATTAAAATGTGAGTAATTTATTTTTAATTAAATTGAAATACATAATTTCGACGAAAAAGTTATTTGTTTTAGGATAGCTAAATTTAACCGATGCATAAACTATAGCTTCAAATACGGTTGATTTAGGTATGTGTAATTAACCCTTTGTTTAAGCGTGGAATACGTCTTCATATTACTGCTAAGCTATGAATTAGAGAGGTATTTGTGAAACGGCTACGCGAAATGATAGTACTGGTTGCTCAAATGCTTTGTTCCCAGTGATATTTTTAAAAAGATGATATTATAAATCTGTCATAGAGTATGATGTAGAAATAGAATATCACTTGAAATACCTGAGAGCAATAAATTCCATTATGAAGTTTATGAATATTGTATTATAATTACATGAAAGGCGTTTTTCAGACAAATGCATGCTAGTACGTTTTAGTCGCAAAGTTACAGTTAATGTACTACTATTGTCACCTTACATAGTATTTTCATGCTGAAATTTTATACGGGTTTTTGATCAGCCAACGCATTTTTTCTAAAACAAAGGAAAATTACACAAAGAATAAAAGAGGCAGAAAGAAACTAAAATCCGTGCAGAGCAGGTATCAGAATGATTGCCAAATTTCACCCAGTCTTTACTGGAGACCAGTCAAATCGTTTGCAAATTGCGTAGCCACAATTTGCAAAAAACCTAATTACCAGCCTAATTTCACAGTCTGTTTCGCAGTTGCGCCAACAACCACGAACTTCGATTTCTGTCAGTCAATCTGCACAATGAATGTCAATGCTTATCATTCCTCTTATGGCCTAGAACGGGTTAACACGCCGCTGGAGCAACTAAGTGAATCCCACAGAGTTGAGTTTCTAGTAATAGAAAGAAGTTTTCTGCCAAGATTTATTATTTAAACAATTTTTGAAAATTCATGATTTTTAAATAAAATAAGGGTTGGTTGTTCTCCGTTCAACAAGTTATTAATGTAACGAAAATTATTTTAAGTGTTACAAGTAAACGTAGCCTAAAATATCATTGACGTATTACCTTTCCATCATTAGCATAATTTTATTTATCAAAAACATTTTGGCATTGCTTCTCGGTAAAGTGGACGATTGTGAAAATTTCTATCAGCTTTTATGATTAAACCTTGAATAACGTACCATATGAATAAATTATCCTTTTTCGGCTAAAAACGTCGAAAGAGATCGTAAATTTATTTTAAAATAGATTCGTACCTATTTCGTGAATAGACATTCATGCTTAAGTGTAATTAATGATAATTTCACGCAGCGCGTTTGGCCGCGTGACATTCGGGGAGCAAAAATTAGCATTAATCGATTTGCCGAAAAGTAACTTATAAAGAAAATATACTAAATGGTTCATTTTCTGGGTATGACAGCCATTTAAATATGGAGGCTGAACAAGGAATTTTAATTTTTCTCTATAGTAATTAGATTATCAGAATTCCAACTCAAATTAATTTTAGTTTTGTAATAAAATTTACAATTATAGACTGAAGTCCATAGAATTTAATGAAAAATATTTTACTTACATTGAATAGTTAAAATATGCATGCAGGTCAATATGTATGTATAAAATATTTGCTGTAAAAATAAAGTAAAAAATGTTATTTTGGTGCAAATTTATGGATATTACTAGACATACTTAAGAGATAACAGCAGTGAATACAGCTTTGAACTTTGAATGAAAATATTAGGGAAAATCTTTTTATCTTTTATCTTCCACAGTAGCTCCTTCGAGTGATTCACCAGTGAACTATGAGAGAAACTGCAAGACTCACCAGGAAGGTTGCATACATATTGATGTTTTGAAAATATAATCAATCTGATAGAATGATGGATAAAATTTCAACCATATTATTTTCTTTGCCCCCTTGAATTACAAACATTTAATATTCGTGGCCTAAACAGAGGTGGACTATCTCTGATAAATAATTTCGGATAATTCCTTTCCTCGAGTGGTAATCCGGCTTAAGCTAACATTTCGAGAGTTTGGCTACACCCAACTAACCATCCATTGCCTTGAGCCTCATCTACACCACTGTGGAACCCTTTTCTATCAATTTTCTCTCATACTTCTCTGAATGGAATCGTTGTTCCCAATCTCGTTCTCCAATAATTTTTAAAATGACCTTAATCGGTCCTCGGGTTCCGTATCTATTTACCTAGACGCGCGTTCTCTCAAGCTATTCCTCCAATTTTTTTTACCTTGCGTCTTCGCGCGAAAAATTGACTCTTTGGCCTGCCTCTTTTTTTTCGGTCTCGCGTGCCGGGATTTTAAAGCGCGGACGTCGACGGATCACGGCGCCTGCCCAACGTTTCTTGATAATGTGTTGCCCCCAATCAAGTGGGAATTACGCGATGGCTAAATCCCGAAATCATTGCTTTGAACTACATAGGCAACTAGGGATTAAGCTTCGTTAGGAAATTATATATCCATAAAAAAATAGAAATAATTTTCATCAACTCCTCTCGCGGGTTGATTGACGTGTCCCGAGCCGGAGTCACCTGCGTGAGACCCGAGTGAGCGTGCAATGGTTATCTGACATGCTTATCCCACCTCCGCATTGAACACGCCCCCGCTCGAAACGTGGTCATTTCTTATTCTCCAAAAGAAAATATTTCCCGCCGGATTTTCTTCGCAAACACCCGTACTTTTTCTGTTCCTTCGTCTCTTCATTGCTTGTTTTTTTTAACCAATGCCATGATAAAGTCATCAGTTCTTTTCCTTGATAAGAGAAAAAGCATGCCGTCTATAGGTGGTCATGTTTATACGTTTGTGTATTTCCATATTTTTAGTTTAACGTTTGGGTGTATAGTAGTCGCATACAAGGTAAAATGAGGCTATTTTGATCACTGCATCCCCCTACCTAAAGGTGCCTGTATCTAACAATCAACATCACTGAGAGAAATATTTTTCTTCCTCTTCTCGGCATTATGTATCCATATAAACTAATTTAATTTATAAGACGAACGATTTTTTTTAACCTTTAACTGTTTTTTCGCATTTCGTTTTAGGTCGAAATCCAATATTTTCAGTAATTACAAAAAGGAGAGGAAAATTTCGATCAGCTGTGAAAAACTATAATCAAGGACGACTTTAGGCAACCAGGGGCATCGATGATCAAGTACATCTATTTTAAGTTTATTTAAAACAATGACTGAAGGTGTTACATTGGAGAAGAAACGTACAGAAAGCATGACGCTCGTAAACAGTCTTGGATTATTTCATTAGGAAAACAATTTATTTCTAGCATAAGAATGAAACTCGGAAAATTTATCTATCACAAAAGAAAATAACTGGGCTATTACTAATGGAAATATCTTGAACTCAGTTCAGAATCCAGTGGCTAGGTGATGATTTTTAAGTAGTGGCTTGTGACGCTCAGATGACATCCTAACCCAGCAGCCGACGAACATGGAAAGTTTGATTTGAACGGCAAATAATGATGAATTGGTGTTTTAAAATATTTTGCGCGTATGGTTTAGATGGGTGGATGATATACAGGTGTGGTTTCCGCTTCCAGGAGAGCTCGTCCACGCGAGAAGCACCTCCGTTTATCCCTCATCTCAAAATGCCTTCATTCCTTTATTTGGTCATTTCTCCCTTCCCTCACTTCCCTGCCCTTTCTCCCGCCAAGTTCCTCTCCTCATCCGTCCTCCACCCGCCATTTGTCAAACCTCAACTTCTTTCTCTCAGCTTTTCCCCTTCCCCACCCTCTTGCCTTTCGATCCTCACGCCCCC
>LYUA01000071.1:772485-784923 GCA_002093875.1 Calopteryx splendens | reverse complement strand
CCCCCCCCGCCTACCATTTATTGTCCCATTGTCCTCCTTTCACGGTGCAGTATATCCCACCTTTACTTTTGCATTGTCTTATTATTGCACTTTTCTACGACCGGGAATGAGAGCATCGCGACGATGCCTCTCCAACGCCGACGCCTCAACTATCCGCACATATGCCGTTTTAATACCTTTTCTATGACTTCGTCTTGAGCTTTTGTGTCTGCTGTCGGCGAAATGATATGTATTAGCTTTGCGCATTTGCAGTGACTGCAGTTTTAGTGCGGCGGTGGGCCCATCCAGTAAACCATTGTGTGCGCTTGATGTCCATCTCATGCATTTGATTATGTATGTATCGCTGCCGTCGGACGGTAACCCCGGAGGGGGTAGCCGTCCGACGTAGGGTTTGTGGATCGTTTTAATGTCGTTTTCTATCTCTGACGACTCTCCAATGCGGCCTCCTCCGGTATCTAAAGAACAAAATCCCTTCCACATCATCAAACCTTTGGGTTTCGTGCGCTTAAGTGTCAGCGCCGTTGTTTATTTCGATCAACTCCGATTTTTTGGTGACGCCGAAATTTCGCGAGTTCCGAAACTGATTACTAAACTAAATCCAAACGAATCACAAAGCGTCACGGTAATTAATGTTGGAAACAATAACGACTACTGAAACCATTTAAAATCAGACGTTTTAATCTAAATTTAATCGAGAAACGGACACTCCGTCTGACATCAATATTTAAAATTGCTGTCACTGTGGGTTATCCCAGTTACGTGACCCCTTTCGCCGAGGGAATTTAAGAATAAAAAATAATTTTATTTATTTATCGATTAAACCATCAAAAGTTCTTTAAAATTATCTGAAATTGATTAAAAGAGTATGCAGGTATCAGCAGGTATATATTCAGAAACTCAAGCCCGGCGTCAGTCACTGAATGTTCTTTTTCAAGAAAACAAAATGTTCACCATCCTGAACATAATGCGAATCAAGTGACGCTTGTTTTTTAATATTAATTTATTTCTCCACATTAATATTTTCCAGGATGATAGAAAACAAAATAGGTTAAATATTTACTGATTTCTTGTTACTTATTTACGTATCAGACGTTGGTTCCTTTACTGCGAAAGTATCAATTTCTTTACGATGTTAGTAAACTACGATTTAATTTCGATATTAGTGAACCACCCCGCCAAGCATGACTGAACTTCAAACAGAGTAACTTTGAAAAATATGTGAGATGGTGAAAAGGACAGCAGTTTTTCCACGAACCCCTTAAATTTAGACGACCACTCACACACGTATTTGTAATGCGTGTTGCATAATCAAATAGGTATTATATTAACATTGTTAATTGTGAGGACAGACATGCAGACAGACACTATTATAGACTTTATAGCAGAACAAAAAATTATTCTTTAAGTTTAACAGTTTGTAGAATTCTATCGGAGTAGAATAATTATTTCATTGGTTTAGAATCTAAACTTTAGATACATACATATGTGAATACCTATGTTGCCCTAGTTTTATTTTGGCCGTGGGTGTTTGTGATAGATGGTAGAATGTTCGGTTTGCGAGGTAGAGGGAGGAAAAGATTAGGCATGTATGAGGGAATTAAGGCTGAAAGAATGTATGCGTAAATGAAGAAAAGGTCATTGTAGAGGGTGTCCATCAGAAACCTACTTTAGCCGGTTTATTACCATTAATTAAAAAAATATATAATCTCGGTGAGATGATTTTCAAGATAGAGATCAGTTTAAATAACTTACCAATAAAATTATTGATAAAATAATGTTATATAAGGTTAAAATCATCTCTGGACGATATAATTTCATTTAAGTAAAGTAAATTTACATTGGGCTTAGTATTAGGTGAGCTCTAACCTCAAGTATCAAACCAAAATTCGAGTTACTTTGGTAGGTATATCTATATTTGGGCTTTAGATTGCAGTTTTTTTTAATACTAATTACGTATTGTGATGATCTGATGTTTTAATAAATATATACAAAATCATTTATTTGATGAAAACTCCTGCACGCATGTTGTGAACCAAGGTAAATAACTTAATCATTTTTTTAATTTTGAAATACCGAGTTCACTTCATATTTGTAAAAAAATATGTAAGACCATAGAATAAAATAATTAAAATCTCATTCGATTTATATTGAATAACAGCAATTTTGAATTCTTGGACCTTCTTGCTCTGAAACAAGCTCTTTGGGAATTATTGTATAAGGTAAATTAGCAAAATCTTCAAACCTGTAGGATTCATATGCCTAAGAGAATGCCTAGCATAATTTTAGACATTACATATAATTTTATATAGCTTACTCTATGTTTGTACCCCCTCCAAAAATTACGTACTGTTCTAATTTAACATTTAATTCCATGAATAATTGATTAGATATCTTGAAATGCTTATAAATCATAATGGAGGAATGACTGCTAAGTAAATTAATAAAGCTCCTCTAATTTGACATGAGAACTAATGCAATGAGAAATATAGCGTATGATTTTCCCCTCAAAGAAGGCTCTATCATTTAATTTTTAAAACTGTATTTTCGTACGTTTTTTTGCGCTTAAATTGCAGCGAAAGGAATTTTAATTTCGTCGATCTGAACAACGACTGGAATGGAAATACGAAACAGGTTTTACCTCGCAATTTAAGTTTTTTTCAGGCAGATTGTCCTATTCAAATGCTACAAAGTCCAACGACATCGGAATTTACCTTCAAATTAATGCCTCTCACTTTATTTAAATTCATTTCGTCTCCGTTATCTCTTTAACCCCTCCTACCTCTCCATGCCCCTCAAAAGTACAGCCCCTGGCATTGAAAATTGCTGTACATTTCAACGGTCGTAGTTATGTTCCCGAAATGCATCATTTCTTTTCACTTTCAAGTTTTAATATACATTTTCTCTTACTGAATATAATTATTTATTAAATTTTTTCATATCTTCATCAAAAGCCGTAATGCGATTTTTTTAAAACTCCACCATGGCATTTCTTCCGTGATCTTTTCCATTAGTCAATGGTTATCTCTCAGGGAAACAAACTGATTTAGGAGTTAATAATGTTTTATTTGCCCCTAAAGCTTATTAAAATTCACATTAAAATAACGATAGATATATTTAATAAATGGTTTTTAATTGTAAACACAATTTATTTCAAAGCAGTTGGGAATTAATTTCTTACCCAGCTGAATACTCGAAATAGGAAAATATTTAATATTAAATCATTACTGATCTCTCATGACGGGAATTCGTTCGCTGAACAAATCGTCGTCTTAGAGGAAGCGCATTCACTGCGTCAGCCACGGACTCGTTCATAAATGTAAAGTACTCTTGTCTCCAATGAAACCAATATGGGGCCATTTCAGCTCGTAAACTTAATTTTCCACGACATCTCTTGCATTTAACTCTTATTTAATAAATGACTTGTAATATGTGCCTGTAATATGTGTAATTAGAAAGGCTAATGCGTCGGTTGTTGAAGACTCGTTGCGAATCGTGAATCTCGTGGTTTTAACCCGCTCATCGTAAAAAATCTTACTGTAGCACATTAATGTTTTTTAGAGTACTTTAGATATCTGTAGGAAGTTCCAGTGCTAAATGGTTAATGGAACGGATTTCTGTGGGAAGGAAACTTATCTATCACTAGAGTTCTCGTTTACTACGATTTCTGAAAGTCATAGCAGACCCGTTAGGGCAGTGCTGGAAACATTGTAGCTGCTATAGTGACGTCGTTCAGTATACAAACCCCATCTTGAAATTGATAGCCATAAAAGTAGGTAGGTATTCATCATCATCTCCGGGATTCATCATTATTATGACCGGTTTGATAAAACGTAACAACACGACGATAGCAACCACCGGGTTGCTTTCATTCTCCCCGATATGGGGTTTCATGTATCCCATGTGCGGTCTTTACTGCTGGCCTTACAGATTATGATTAATTTTAATGATACGTTAACCAATAAGTGTAACCCTTCTCTTTTTCTGTTCATCGCTAAAACATCTTTCTTCACCCAATTTTTGCATGAGTAACTTCTTCGTTAGTCACTCACTGGATAAATACAAATGATATTAATTTTTTCTTCAACAGCAACCGTTTCCATGCTCTCCATGGGTTACAGTCTTCTTTCCTCCAAGAATTGAGAAACGACCTCCATTACTATTTTCTGATTTCTTATTTATAATCGAATAGATTTTTTTCTCGTGAGTAGACCTTTCTTCTTTTAGAAATGATTGTTGACTACCCTCTTACATTATTCGTATTTTCTCAGCAAGTATTACTGTCTCCATAGTAGGAACTTTTATTATGCATGCGTGTTTATAGGAGTCGTAATATCGGTTCTCACGCGTTTCCGAGGTGACGATTCATAAGGTTCTTGATAGTCCATCGTAGTTTTCCGCGAGCGAATGTTCGTCACTATTATGTTTTAGAAAGCTGCGTGTTGTTTGGGAAGGGCGTTTCATTTTCTCTCAGCTGTCTCGCTCTCATGCGCGTATACTTCTGATTCTCGAATTCGAGAAAGAGAGACTTGATAGGGAGATGAGAGAGGGAAAAATTGAAATAAAATTTTTAATCCTCGACCTCCCTCTCTCTCTCTCGTTTTTACTTTCGATCGATTGATTCCTCCCCTTCCCCCTCCCACCCCTCAAACGTCGCCTTCGTCGTCCCACGGGTCCTTGATGCTCACGTGATCGCATTAGCGAGAAGATCACTGGGTCCAACGACCGCGCGAGTCGGTTTTTTTTATTAAAGGCGTTTATTCATTAGTTTTCCGGCGATTCCCACCGGATATCGTGGCGTTACTACGGACGCACCCTTTCCCCAGATTGCCATCCCCATTCCCCCCCCCCACTTGCGCTTTAATGACTGGCAGGGTGAAGCAATGTCGAGGCGAATAATAAAAAGATCTAAAGGGCTTGAAGGAGGCAGGGCGTGGAAATTGGACCCAAAACTGTTTTGATCCCGAAATTAGGAGCCATCGGAAGATCGATTCCAAGCCTTGAGGTCGAAAGTGAAATCCTGTCCGTCACGCTATGTATCGCCGCGAACTGAATGAGAATGGCCAATTTGCTGTCATTACGGGTGGTTAAGTGTTAAATGCTTTCTCGTTGGAAAGTGAGGTTAAGCCAATGACGCACTTGAGTTTCATGAATCTCTTTAAGATTCTCAACTCGATTTCGTCTTGGACTATTTTTGAAAGAGCCATGACCTCCGCTGTCCGTTCAAATCGTTCCTCCGTTTTCCTTTTCATTCGGCGTGAGTTTTTTTTGTCTCATGAATAATACCTCCCTGAAATTGATCTACGCATGTTTATTGTGTTTGGATGCTTATCAATTCAGCGTGTCATAATATCACGGGTAAGGGAAAAACGTTTTGATCAGAGTAATTAATTACGTTCGTCTGGATCACGTCTACTCTAAAAAATATATATACCTCAATCTACCTATTTCCCACTTTCCTACAAATTTTCATACTCTTGTGAGGGTACTAGAATAATTTGAAATGAGAAATTGCACGGGGTTGTGATGCTTGAACTTTGTATTCTCTGAGATAAAACTTGCATTTTCAACTTACCATTTCTAAGTACCTACTAATTGGCACTGTTAAGGTGCCTGGTTTAAGCATTTTGAAATTCACATAAGTTGTTAATTTATTTATTTGTTTAAAATTTTTTGTGCTGTTGGAATGTAAATGACCTAATGGCCCTCCTTAAAATAATGGGAAATATGAACTCTGTCATATATTTTATGTCTAAGCACTGAAGTTTTCTAATCCTCCAAGATATGGCTTTATTAATCACACCGTTACCTAATAGTTCCTTGTATAGTTATTGGTCTTTCATGCGTAATTCCTATAATTCATCCTCGGTCTTCAGATTCACTCATAAATTGATTCCCTTTATTATTACATTCTTCTCCTCCCTCTTGTGATCCATTTCATTTCGGCCTTCAGTAAATTATAGTAACTTATTTATTCGTACCATTAGTGTTCCTCTCCTTATTTCTCCTTCGTATTTATTCCCTCTTTAATCTTCCTCTTTTTCTCTTCTTTATGCCATTTTTATGCAGTAGATCTCTCCAGTTTTTCGTCACACCTATGTAGCCCCAAATTTGTACTATTTTTAATCTATCTATTTTCTTCCTTTCTCCACTTCCTCGTCCTAAAGTCGTATGATATAACCGCTACACTAAAGGTTTTTAAAGAATCGTTTCTCGAGGTTCAGGCTCGTGATATATGCTGATTGTTTTTCTGATTGAGAACCTGCTTTGTATTGGTCAGTGTTATTGCTCTCTGTATTTCTTTAACTGCTTGTGATTCAGATACCTAAATAGCGCATTACTTAGAATCTGCTTTGCATTGGTCAGTGTGATTGCTCTGTGTTTTCTTTAACTGCTTGTGATTTAGATGTCTAAATAGCGGATTACTTTGGTATCCTCAAATAAGCCTCTGTTTAAATTCATTTAGAAACATTACTTCTATGTAGAAGCTTCTATGTAGACTACCCCTCCTTCGGCAATGTCTATTATTTTTATAAACGGTTTTTTAAATTTGTGTTTATATTTTTAATGCATCTTCAATTCAGGGTATTACTGCGGACTGTCTCAAACTGTAGAACGCTTAAACTTCATTGATCTTTATAGATGTATGTACACCATATTCTCGTTTTATTCTTCAGCATTTGCAAATTCATGCAAACATAAATTAGATATCAATATTGAAAATGAGATTCGTTTCCACTATTTCCATGTTTTATCATTGCCTTCACATTTCCAATGAGAGTTTAACAATTTATTATTCGAATTTCATCTTAATATTCCTTTGGAGGATAAGAAATATGTTTCCTCCACGTTATTATTGGCTTTCTCCAGATTTTTGAAGCTATTAATGTTGATTAATCTATTTTGTCTTCTTCCTAGAATAACTGATAGCTCGACGTTTGTTCTTTCCAAATCCAAATTCATCTTTAGTCAAATCTCTTTTATTTCCTCTTTATTCTTCACTAAATATTTTATCCTTAATGTTCGTTCGTAGGTTTCCGCGGCGTGGAAATCCGATAGCCATGCAGAGCTATTTTATCCTTATTTCGCTGTGTAAATTTCACCATTCCCTACGCTAAACACATGTTCTAATTGTTCTATCCGTTAATCCAAGTGATGGCTCATGGTTCTTAAGGTACTGAAAAGAGAAAATAATTCTTTTTTTTATTTGAGAAACGTTATATTAACCTTTTCTCGTTTAAGGTAATTTCTCAAAATTATTTCAAGTACCTACGACTGGCTGATATCTACTAAGTGAACTTCATGGTTTGCAAACGATGGCATTAATAGGGTCAAATTACTCTTATAATACACAGAGTAGCCTGAAATAAAGGCATCTTTGACGTCTTAAGAACTTTATTCCACATAGTGAGTAAAAAATGCATCAGCTGACCAAGGCCGATGCATAATCTGCCAGACCGTGCGACGTGCGACTCTTCGCAGTGACATAAGCATTCACGTTTCGGTGGATGTCACCGCGTGCCGTTCCAAATGCGGTCGGACGCTGAAACCAAAATGTTCCGAGTGTGGAGGAAGGGGGTTCTTGAGTGTTGGTTTCTCCACCTGAAGTCACGGGGAGGTGTTTGTCATACGCACTCATTCCGTCTGAAAG
The DNA here is from genome assembly GCA_002093875.1 of Calopteryx splendens. Classification (NCBI taxonomy): domain Eukaryota; kingdom Metazoa; phylum Arthropoda; class Insecta; order Odonata; family Calopterygidae; genus Calopteryx; species Calopteryx splendens. Next base: position 777,275 of record LYUA01000071.1, on the reverse strand, counting down.
CGCCATTCCTGCGTGAATCCCCGGGGCTTCAACCACCGACCGCGAATCTTCACGGCGGCCCACACTTTGGTGGAGAAGAGGGACCCTAACGCCTCCTCATCGCAACCCTTCCGACGTCTCCGCTTGACTGCCTCACTATCCCGCGTCCACTCGCCCGGCCTCGTGATTGATTGAATGGCCATAATGCATTCCCCTCTCCCCGGAGACAATTTGGATGATATTTAATGACGCAGTTGGCTTGTGAACACCCATCCGAACGCTAATCCTAAACATGTCAGGGGTGATTCTTTGCCGTACCGTAAAGCTTTTATCCTATTCTGGCTAAGAAACTATCATATGAACATCGGTCAAGAAAAAAGTGGTTTGGAACTGAAAAGAAAATGCCCAAGGGTTTCGGGGCAGCTCGATTCAGGGCCGAATTTTACGATGTTTTACTCAAAGGAATGAGTTAATTTAACCACTTCATAGGTAAAATTCAATAAGTATATCCTGCTACAAATGCTACCTTTTTCTTTGCTAAGTATCGAAGTATTGAAAATGTAGAAATTATTACTCGTTTTTAATTGAAACATATCGTTTAGAGCAAAATTTTGGTACTATTTTTCTGTGATGCCTTATTTGAAATAATTTAATTTTTGGCTTTCGGTAGATTATGGCACCAATAAAAAATAATACAGCCGCAAGAGTGGGAGGAATAGGCTAGAATTGGTATGCTTTGTGGAATTTGATATTGCTAATAAAAAAATTTCGAAAAAAATTATTGAAATGGTTTCAAATGTTTTTAATATAATTGCTACGGTCCGCCTAGTGAAACGACAAATATATGGACAAACTGTGGGTTGATTTTTTCCTTGGTGCCCGTTGTTCAACCGTCATCATTCGGAAATTATCAGAAAGGGAATATATCACTGATTTATAAAACTCTTTGGTAAAATTCGTTCCTTTTACTGCATTTGTATAAAAAGTATTTCTACTAATGCGGTTATTGAGCATGGACAAACCAGCGGCGTCAATTCAGACGAGAAATAAATAATATTTTTGCATGATTTTCGATGCATCTCTAACGGAAAATAGATCCGGAATTAGTTTTTCACGCTGCGATTATTACATTTATTTTTCTGCTTAAATCTTTCGCAGTGCTATTCTGAAATTTTGTGCTATCCGGGATGTTTTGCTGTGCTGGGTTTTCATTATTGAAATTGAAGAATTAAGAACCAAAATAGCGAAACAACCGTAAGAACACCGAATTTCCATCATGCCTTTTGTTTTAACTTAAAGTTTCGTATCCATTTCTTTTTTAAAAATCATACCAAAAATATACATAAAATATCCCTGCAAAGTGATGGGTGGCAGGGTCGAAATCGTCTTCTCCTTTTATGCATAGGAAGAGAGAGGAGGAGTCAGGAGATGTTAAGGAAGCAATCATACCTACATATTTCCTTTATGTTTATAGAGTTGCTCATTCCACAGAACATTTGTTCCACGAAGAAAACGCTTGAATGCAGTCGTGTAAATGTTTTCGTTAGAACATCTAGACCATTTATTTCCAAGATGAAGTTAATATTGATTTTTTTAGTTTATTTGGGTGCTTCGACAGCAAGGTCATTTTACAAGTTAAGGTTGATTTCCTTACGTTACGTTTTTTTTCAGACATTATAATGAATAGGTATTGAATAGGTATCAAGGCTGAATAGGTGGAAATAATTGGCAAATGGAGGAGCTTGAACCTATTGGAAATACGGCATTTGCCAAAGCTCTAAATGTGCATTACTGCAGTCTCTGAAAACAGAAAGAATGGGGTTAAAAAACGAACAACGACGCAAACGAGGAAATAGAGGTCCTCAAATGAAATTAATGAATGCAATTTTACAAGGAGACCTGGAAAATTAAGGTGCATACGATCCAAATCAGATGGAATTTTCAAAGGGACGCTAAAGAATGCCTCATTGAATGTCTCCTGCGTCTGATAGATTAGGAAGACGTGGACGGTGCTCGAATGATAGAAAGGAGTTCCCATTACAAGGAATACCAAAGCCGACCAGGGAATGGATTTCGCTTCCATTATTTTATATTTCTTGAATATATCATCGGTACGAAAATTCCCTCCATTCAAAAACGCAATTCCGTTTATAACGGGCTTCGACGATGGAGGTTTTGAGGAAAAAATTCCGGCGATTGAAGTCGTTACGGGAAAAAATTTCTTTTCCTGTCCATCGATACAGGCGTTGCATTTAAAAAATCGCCTCGAACTTTCAAAGTCCGTCTCGAACAGTGCCTTCGGAATCTTCTCCCGTGTTGTCACGGACGATACCTCCATTCACCATCCGTGGGCGACATCATCAGTCCGGCATTCCCCAAAAGCCCTCCGGCGGGTCCACGGACGGCCATTTCTTCCTCTCCGAACCCACCCGCATAACCCCCTAAGTTCGCTCCCTTCTCTCCCCCCTCCCCTGGAAATGACGCGTCGACCTCCTTTCCCATGTACCCCACCTTAGCCCCCCCACTCTCCTCGCCCCTCCTCTCTCTCCCCGGGGGATCCCTCACCCTCCGCCTCCCCCTCCTCGTCTAAGCTTCTCTCCTCCTCCGCGCCCTCCCGCTTCTCCTCACCTGCCAGCGACACTCCATCTCCCGCCATCAGCGAATGAGCGCTATAAATCACCACCAAGGTGGTCGAAGGGATTTATAACCAGCCACCACACGCAGCTCGTCCCCCCCTCATTCCCTCTCCCGTTCCGCCCTCTTCCTCCTCCTCGCCCCTCGTTCTTTTCTCTTATTCTTCACATCTCCCTTTCTTATCCAACTTATTTTTTCTTGCCTCCGCTTACCTCTAGGTAGGTAGGTATTACCATCTTTTCTTATGGCGTATTTTTCTCCTCCCTCTTTTTTTTAACTTCTTCTTTATTTCGGAATATTCCTTCCCCCAATCTCCGTTTTTCCAATCTCCTTCCACTTGTCTCCCGAATGCCTCGTCACCTCTTTCCTAAAGCATTTGGTATTTCATCATTTTCCTATCTACCACTTTGTGTTTTGTGCTCACGGTGCCGCGTTACTTGCGAGTGCATTTTAAAGGTAATTGAAATCCTCGTTCACGGAGAAAATTCCCTCTTGTTAGCCGAAAACCGAATGATTTTTACGACTTGTACAGCACATTAGCCTTTATAAGCACGGTAGATGTGAATATATGCGTAAAACAACGACTTAATTTTCTCTGTTGTTACTTTTTTATATTTGACCTACAGACGCCTTGAGTCAATCCAGCAGCCAAACGGCCAATCCGCATGTAAGCTTTTCTGAGGTAAAATAATTAGTTCATGTCATTAGTTAATGCATTGATCCAGTCCCGCTTACCTTTTTGTCGTGATCATAATTTTTAATTGACACTTCTTGTGATACATCATAGTATACTATTTTTTTCATACGCCGTCAGTCATAGTTAATATTTAATTAAATTTTATGACCTTATTTATAATGTTTCCCCTTTGTTGACTGTTTAATATGTTCAGGAAATATTTTCCTTCATCGAGTAATTTGTTATGCCATAATTTTTCGCCTCATTATTTGAATCAAGCCAGTGTTTGTATTAATGCTTGTTTTAATTTGTTTTTTAATTACGCCATCAACGGCTTTCGCCACATTATTTGTTCCTAATTTTTTGGCCACAGTGGTTTGGGTTCCGGCGGTTATTTCCTGCTCCGGTGTTTTTAAGCGTGGTCAGCGCCGAATATGGAAGGTCAAAGGATGCATTATAATGTCAGTAATATACTAAAATTTGTCAATATTTACTCAGAATAACATCTGCAAATTCGATTAAGCAAACTATTGTGCGTTCCATTACGCCAGGTTTCCCCAATCAAGAGGATTTAGGGGTGACTCGCTTCTTCGCTCTTTACGTTGTTTTCGTTTCTGTTTTTGTAACTCTGGTACTTAAATTGGAAAACTTTGAAAATTCTCAAATTCGGCAAATAATAGCTACAGAGATAAAAGTAAGAAAGATAGGAGAGAATGGAAGTGGATCGTATTTTAGCGTTGATGAAAAAGAAATCATTTTGATTTCAATGTTGAAGCAAAAGCCATTTTGAAAGATCCATGGGTGCCAAAAGCTTCAATTAAAGTTTAAGATAATATTTTGTTTTAATTACAATAGTTTTCAACAAGGAAAAATCCACAGAATTATTAACTCTCCGATTTGATAGAATCTTTTTTTAACCGGCAGCAATCGTTTATAGTTTTCATTTGGTAACTTTATTCTTGTCTTGTTTCGAGTTTTACTTGAGAGACGGAAACAGTTAACTTAAAAGGAAGTAATGATTTCCCCATTGCCTGTAAATGAACGATATAATCGAAGGCATCTCCAATATCGCCTTCCGTTCACGAGCCATTGCTTTGAAGGGACTTAAGAGGCATTAATTCATTAACTCCGCCGATCCTCCGGTAATGAATATAAATGGATGTATCAACATACCGACGTCTTAATCATCGTTATCGTACATCGAAAATAAATGCCGGATATTAAATCGTTCGAAGGTTTTGCCACACCTTTAGAAATAAATACGAGGCTCTATGTGGGCAGGGGGCAGGGAAAATTTCCTCAAGTTCCAGGGTCAATAGAAAAAAAAAAGAGCTGGCAACCTATCCAAGAATTCTCGGCCCTCCCTCGGCCTATCTTATCTTCCGATTTTCCCATATTCAACCCTCGTTTATCCTCCTCGTCGTCTCTCTCTCTCAAACTTCGCAAATTCTCCTCCCTTGCTCCATCATGTCCTCTCTGACGCCCATTCTCTCCCCCCCCC
>LYUA01000071.1:643076-653553 GCA_002093875.1 Calopteryx splendens | reverse complement strand
CCCCGGCCTCTCCCGGGATTCATGGGAGTTCTTTATTTTTTCCAAAAAAAAAGGAACTTTTTAGTATTTTGATGTGGATTGATTTGAGGGCTCGGGCGAAGGTGATGCTTTATGTTTTTTTCCGCGCGAAGTGATGTTTCATTTTCTTTATCTTCTGATCTGAAGCCCAAGCACGCGCGTGCCTGTCGATCAGGGATCATCATCGATATCCTTCCGCTGTCATTTTTTTTCCTGGCGCGCGCGCGCACTCACGCATACACTACCGCCCAACGTCGAAAACAAATAAAGAATGTCCATCCCATTTTTCGGACAGCGTCTGTTTTTGAAGGGGCATGCAGTGCTGCGGATCTGCAACCACCGCGCTCTGTTGGTGTATCTGGATTTTGGTTAAATATTACCCTCCCTCCGTTACGGATCAGACTGAAAATGTATGCGATTTCATGGCGCTTCGTAAATAAAGGCACAGTAGCATGAGGAGTAATATGATTGAGATTATTCGGTTGGTACTTTTATCGGTGACGTTCATTCCGTACACGAACGCCTTGGCTGAACCAACAATAGGTATTGGTAATTTAGTTTGCCGTCTATCCCTTGATGTGTCTGCATCTATTATTTTAACAGTTATTTTACAGGCGCGTATAAAAATTGTACAAATCTCTATAGATGTGTTTCCATAATTATGTCCCTATATTTCCTACGTGTGTTGATTTGGTTTATCTTGGTAATAATAATAATATGACTTAACTACGGATGCATCGTATTATTCATATCCACAATTATGATTGTTTCGTGCATTAGGCCAAAGTATTGGGATCTTATATGTTCTGGTCATTGAAGTAGCATATTCAGCAGTTATTATAAAAAAAATCCTTCGTTTTTTTATGTCTGTAAAGATTGAAACAATAATTCTCCAATAAATTCATAAAGCAATAAATCGCGACACATTTTATCTGGCGGGTTTAAATTTTTGTTAGCTTTCACTTTTTACTTGTAGTTCACTTTTTACTAGCGTAGGTACACTTGTTTTACTGAAAGATGTGTGAACGGGGTTGATGGTGTCCATTTCGCATCCAGCGAATAAAATCACTTTAATGTCCTTCTATGAATACGTTACATTTCAAAATTTGAAAAAAACATTGATTTCTCAAACATTTAAAAAATAATTTAGATAGGAATCAAGCACACAAGATATAAATGAGTAGTTTGCACACAGCGTAAAGGGCTGGGGGTGAGTGCAGTGGAGGGAAAAGCGGAAGAAGGGGAATGTCGTGAGTGGAATCGTAGGGGGAAACCGGTGTCCAGGCGAAGGAGTCCCTTGGGGGGGCGGGGCAAGGGTTTATCTAGGGTACATTCTGGATTGCAGCCTATTGGGACGCCTTAATCACTCAACCGTTGTGTAATTATCCCCCCCTCCACCAAAGCTCACCTCTGTCCCAAACACCCCTTGGCCCTGTAACCTCCCCTCACCCCCCTCATTTCCTCCAACTCTTCTTGCCACTCCCTGAAGACCTGCCGATCCTGACGCTGTACAGTGCTGCCACCGGATGATGAACTAAAGCATTTCGCTGCTGATATCTCCTTATTTATGTTAATGGAAACAATGATGACTCACGTTTAGCGGTTTATTTCTCTTTTAGAGTAATTGCCTCATCTTTTTTCCGCCCTGGGAGCGGTTTGTTAAAGCTATCCCTTGTGATTTGCGCCTTATAAAAATATTATCTATTCATCAATGCTTCAATCAATGCTTTTTTTAATTCTACAAGCTGTTATTTAAAAAATCTCTATTTTGCATTCGACTGATTTTAGAGGACTCCTATATTTCCGTACTAGCATGTTGGTTTTAATCTCATTTCGTGATTTTAACAATTTTTAGCAGATTTAAGAAGTGAAAGATAATTAAGGTCAAATTGTGAATTTATAGTCCAAGGTTCGCATTAGATGTGTCGACTAAGCATAAAAGATTATTTGGATTCTCGCATGTCGCACGGAAGGGTTGATCGCCAATTCTCTTCATTAATGTCCTTAACTGCATTTATGTAGTTTTTTGGTCTTAGAAAAATGAAAGGGATTGAAGACCGAGGAATTTCTTCTAAGAAATTATTCTTAATCATCCACAAGTTTACTATATAAGAGAGAAATGCGTGTTTAGGAAAGGAAGCGGAGTTCACATTTTTCGTATATTATTACCATTTGCTGAATCTTTCGTTTTCGAAGGGGGGACATTATTATTAATTTAATCTAATACTCGGCTTCCTCAGTGATAAATCTTATGCAAACATGTCCTCAATCAAGTTTACCCCACAGTTATTGGGCGCGAGAGACATTGAAGACAGCAAGAATAGCACGATAAATCGTTAGATGGCGAACCCGAAGGTAGCGCAGTCAAATACGGTAAGGTTGGCGTCATTACTACCTCCCTGCCACACCCCTTATTGTATTTTTCTGTTGCGTGGGTATGTTCGTCAATTTAGATTAATTTGCGATGAGAAGATTAGTATAGATACGACCCAGTTACTGACGGAATATTATGGCAGTATTTTCCCGGCAATGCCAAAAATGAGATTTCGGTGCAATGCTGAAATAATATACTCTACTGATACAAGACGGTCCGATTATGTCGAATTGGCCCTAATTTTAAATTTGGAAACTATAAAAAAACCTAAAAAGTGTCTCGCACTTATAATATATACCTACCTACCTCACAGAAAAAAACCCGTGCTGGAAGTTGACACTACACATGGAAGTGACCGAGACAAAAGACGCACCCATGCAAGGACATGACGGCTTGGTTAAAAGGAGTATCGTTGAATAAAATAAAACATGGCATCTGATTGTTTTGATTTTGTATACGCCGATGGGAAACCGCGTGAGGGTATTTATGTGTGCATGCGGATGCGCACCTAGGCTTGTATGTATCTATGTGATTCATCGGACGTAACTGTAGGAGCTAAATCACACCCCACGCGCAAGCAAGCATACGTCGCTGATCTCCGCATTACTATACGCATGGCGTTTATTTTACTTTAAACCAAAAAATAACGCTCCTTACAAATCCCTGCAATAGGGTTGTTCTCTGACAGTACCGAACACTGAATGGTGGAAAGCAAGGAGAAATCAACTACTCGATTGATCGACAGACGGCGAGGATATCCTGCTTACTCAGTATTCCCGCTCTTGAAATGTATCTGACGCCACATCCGAGGATTTGAAAATCTTATGGGAATATAAGCGTAGCAATTTGAATTACGACATTTCCACACACACCTCCCCGGTGTTCCCTGCGACCCCTCCGCCCCCGCCTCCACCGCCCGCCCAAAGGAGTTCCTCCCGCCGTCCCTCTCCGAGCGAATCGCGGCCCCTCCCCACCTCCTCCCCATCCTTCCACCACCTCGGGGATCCCCTCCCCCTCACTCCCCTCGTCTTCATTTGGCGGTATCTTTCCTTCTCCAGTCAACCGAGAGAGCCATCTCCATCTCTCCCCCCCNNNNCCGTCACACCTCCCCCCCTCCCCCACTCTAAGTCCCGAGAGAGGGGGGGAGAGAGTTCTCCGAACGCCACCGCTCGTCTCATCCAACGAGGATGCTTAGGTATAAGCGCCTCGCGCCCTCCCTGCTTATCAGCGAATTTTTGCAAGAGGCATAAACAGGTGATGTTCGCGTTTCATTCCAGTAGGTTTTTACGTTGGTGCGGCGAGATATCCTCCAATCCGAAACGAGCGTGACATAAAGGTCTTATTTCTTAACGCCGGTCTCAGCTCCTTTTTTCCCTAGCAGATAGTATAATTGGTTGATATTTGCTGAACCACCCAATCATGCGGGATTATTTCGGTTCCAGAATTCTGCCGTTTTCTAAAAAGTGTTTAAATGGGAAGAAAATTTCTCTGAAAGTAATTAAAAATATATTTTTTTGAAATTCTTTGCCCCGAAGTTTGACACGACTGGATAGTGTACGGCTCACCTAGTATTAATTCTTATGGCGCGTGAAATGTGAACTTTAGATTAGGGGGACAATATCCTTTCCTAATGCTGGCTGCTGTTTCTCAGATATTTTCAGCTAGCCAGATATTCATGCAGTTGCACGTTTTAGCAGGACGTTTTTCTAAGGAGCCACTCGGGCATGAATCATGGGTCCTCCTGTTAAAAGTCGAAAGCTCTAAATTAATATAACATAAAAGATACTAAAAACTTAATAGCACTGTGGTGTGTGCATCACAATTTATTCTTATTCACTGTGGCGTACGACATGTGAAAGAAAAATGGAATGAATGCTCTATGCACAAATTAAAGTTAAAATTTGCATTTATATAATGATTTCACTATTTAGATATACATATTAAGGTTCTTGCAAGGAGATTTTGTCGTCAATATTTACTTTAAAAATTGGTTGCAAGCGGAGAAAATATGACTCCGAAGTTCTCAGTTTGCCAAGAATTATAATAATTTTAGACTCCGCCAATATATGACTAATAAACCAGAAGTTTGGTTTGGAGGGTGAGGGTGGAACTCACCCTGCGATGTGCCCTACCGCAGTAAAGACAAAACTCCACTCCGATTTTTCGTCGGTTTTAAAAGACCGTTTCAACATGCTAACTGTATTAAAAAGGCATCGAATACAGGTAAGAGGTTAAAGTTTTTCATTAGTTTGGGGTCAAGATTTCCTTAAAAAACATTGTTAGTCAAGGATAGGTATTGGTGTTTATTTATTACCCACATCAATTTTAATTCTAGTAAAAAGAGAATTTGGTTATATTAGAACATCAATCATTTATTTACAAATGTTAGCTCTTAGCTGTCACTCGAAGCTATGAAATTTAAATCAGGCACATTTCTGACAATAACCGATGATGAAAATCTATGGGTTTGCATATACTTCAGCTTGTCGATATGGAAAAATACTAAACCGGTGCCTAAAAATACTTAAACCAATAGCATTGTTAAACTGTAGTGATTTTCCCTTCGATGGGTGTTATAAAACTGAAATTAAACAGCATTGGTTTTTTGGTTAGGTATCACTGGGAAAATATTGATATTGATTAGATAGAAAATGTTGATTTTGCAGGAAAAAATAAGAGTATCGGATGTGGTGGTGGTGGTGGTCTCAATTTCTGGATTTTAGTTCATGGGTGAAAATATCATTTGGATAAATTATGATAAATAATTTCCTATTTGCTATCTCCGTGGCAGCCTTACCACTCGTTACTTGCGTAATTTAGGACCAAATACTGCAGCAATAATCACTAGAAAAACACGAAAAAGCGCGTTACAGTTTATAAGAATTTGTCATCATCATAGTTCCTCTGTATAACTTTTTTTCCACGGCACTTATTATGCATTCCGATTTCTACGAGGAAATAAGAATAGGACAGAGGCACAATGCACGCTTCGTTGAAATTTTGCTTTTGTGTGAATAAATCGTCAGCCGAGGCCAATATGCAATTTTGTAAAGAGGTTAATGGATTCTGTTCTTCCCTATATAGCACTGCTAGAAGATGGTTTAAAGAGGAGAGAGAGTGGACCCGGAGCTCTGGTAACTTCTCTCACGGAGGTAAACATTAACACCGCTGCTGCCAATAAGAGTGAACGTCATTTAATACTGTTAAGGTTACTATCAGAAATATTGAAACTTTCTTTGGCAAACACCCACATTTTAGAAAAAGAAAATTTGCACATTATACGTGTTTGTGCTCGGTGGGCTCCGAGACTATTCATACCCGAACAACAGGACGTTCGAGTTCAGGCTCAATATATGGCGAAAATCAATGTGAAGTGTGTTTTTCATCGTTCTTATAGTCCAGACCTCGGCCCAGGTGACTTTTTCCTGTTACCAAATGTGAGGAAACACCTTCGTGGAAAGCAAACAGTTGTCATAGGTGAACTGTAGGTGCATGTTTCAACTGCAACGGCTGTCGCTGACGAATTACTGGATTTAAATCGAAGAAACATTAGCTACATGTATATTCACATTATGATAATGATATACCATAAATTTAATTTGTGCACAATACATTATGCGAATAAAAAAAGTCATGATAGATTCTTTATTGAACAGTCGGCGTATTAATCAACTCGGCCCCTCGAACTTTGGGCCCTTAGAAAAAATATAGAGTAAAATATTGTGCAGGGAAATATTAAATTTGTCTGGCTTAATATTTCTGGTTTGCTGTATTCTATCCCAGAAAGTGAATAATAGAATTAGGATCATCAGTTTATCTAATAGTTTTTTTCTGGCTCACATTGTTCTAAAGGCAAAATCCAAACTTACGCCTCAAATAAATCTAGATTAGTGTTTTAGATCCGTTGTGTCTATATGATGACAACTCTTTTCCTCTTCCTGCATTTATATACCATATTTTGGGAAACGAAAGGTCAAATTTGTTTAAAAGGCTAATTGCAGAGGAGAGGGTTATTTCTAAAGCAAAATTCATTGTTTGATTAGAATATTTATCGTATTACCTTTGCGTCCAAACTCTATTCTATTCATCATAATTACGTGTTATCTATTTAATTTGATGTAATTCTTCGAGACAGATAGTTCATTAAAACTACACTTTCTTGTTGGATGAACATGGTGTTACTCCCATTAATAAATTGAAAATGTATCAAAATACGGTAATTATACCTATCATAACTTGTTTCATGATTAATGATCTGGATCGGTTTTACTGGTGAATGAACGCATATTTAACTTCATCCCGTTAGATAATGACTTTTATTTCATGTTTTAGTGGTGCTGAAGGTTCTCTTCACACGCCACCGATTCCACCGAAGAATCCGCCGACGGACGAGGACGGTGTGCGATGTGTTTTACTTATTGCCGACACGCGAGATTTTTCCGGGAATCTCCTAAACCGGATTACGTGGACGAGGAGTAACTGAGACGAACATGTTTATCTCCCCCTCCTCATTTTCTCTTTGTCAAAATTCGGAGGGGGGGGGGGATGGAGCATCTATTTCCGCACCCCCATTCCTCCCGCCCTGTAAACATCTTCCAGCTTACGGTGGGGCCACCAAATGGTGGAGTAGGACGCTGGATGATAGGGCGGGGGGTGAGAGAGGGCGGGACAAGGCCACTCTGAGAGGGGGGAAGGGTGTTTGGGAAGATAGGGGGTGGTGGGAGGATGATGTTGGAACGATCAGGGGTGGGGGGAGCGAGCAGGGGGGGGNACGAGTTCAAACCGATGCCGCAGCCGAGGATATCCGAGGGAGCAGCACGGGGCGGCGGAGGCGGCGCGGGCTGCGGTCTTCAACTTGCGGAGTCTTGGGTTTGGAGGGTTACGACGGTGAGGAGGAGGGTGTGGGGCCGTCGGTGGGGGTCCTCCGTCGCTTCGTGGGCTGGAATCGAGGCTGGATATTCCCCCGAAGTGAAGAGGTCGGAGGCGGCGGGCGAGGGTGAGTTGTCGAAGGGAGAGTTTAAGGGAAGGAATGAAAGATTTTCGGGTGACTTTGGCCCCAGTTGTGTTTCTCCGAGCGTTCTGGCATGCTTTGCGGTGGCTGGTCTCCAGGCTCCGGAGTGGAGCGTTGGGTCGGGGAGCCGGGCGTACCGGCACGGATGAGGAATAGTTTCTGAAAATGTCAACTCAAGGAGCGGTTTGGAAAGCGAAAGTCAATTTGAGTTAGCTAGCTTGAGCAACGGTTGGAGTCTCCGGACCGCGTCAATAAAATGCGTGATCGATTGGTGGATCATTTAATGTGAGGATGATGGCTCTCCGCCTTGATAGATCTAATTTCCTCCCCGGCTGAGGGACGATTTTATTTCCATTGGGTAATATATACCAATTTATTTAGAAAAATTTGAGCATACTGACCTACTTCATGGTATTATGCGATTCTGAATATGACATGAATATTCAGTGAGTTGGAGTTGATATAGAAATTGTTGTCAATTTCCGGATATTAGCACTCTCATTGACCATCTGGAGTGATGAAAATCGAGAAAAAGTATGACGATCATTCTCTGATCAAGGAGAATAAATTGATTTTTGAAGAGAAAAATATCCTCAGCAGCCGACTTGTGGTAATAAAATGTACCTAATATTATTACCAGTTTTGCGACTGATTTCACATGGACGGTGTAAAAAATAATATCTGATTGGAAAATTTAAAAATTTTCCCACTTCTCAACTGCCTCGAGCAGTTTCTTCAATTGGTATGGCCTAGGAATTTGTTTAAAATTAGTAGCGATAAATAGATACCTCCGGGTCAACAAGCTTAATGATTTTTTTCGGAAACAAGGGTCATAGTGAACTTCATTTAAAACAAAAGGCAACATTTAAGGATAAATGGCATATTCGATAAAAAAGAGAACGATTTAAAATTGAACCGAAACTATCAGTGTCGAGAAAATACGTTGTTAAGTGCCTTAGAAATGGATTGTGTCCGCATATTAAAAATTATGCTATTAAACATTATGCTATCTCGAAAATTGGATTTTGAAATCGCCATGGATCAACTCACAGAAAGTTTTATTTCAAATTTTGAAGTTTTAACCACGGGATCCGAAAAATAATTTTCATGGCTTTCAATTGAGTGCTAATACCAGCGAGTTGATTCCGTCCATAGTATATTCTTTTCTTCAGCATTAAATAAAAACGTTATATTAAAAAAATCACGATACTGAAATTAAATGAATTTGAGTTGATGCACTCACAAAACGTTTTGCACATACACGCGAACCTCGACATGTACCTATCATCAGGAAAACAGTCGAAACACCCTCAGGGGATAAGACAATGCAAATTGCTTTCATATTAGGTAGGGGGTCATGCCGATGAAATCTCAATTTGTTTTGGCGGTCACTAAAATTTACCCTATTTACCCTGTACTTACGGTTAAATATTGTACTAAATTAGCGGTTTTAGCCGAAGTGCCGTAAAAATATCATCTGGTGTAATGCTTTTTTCTATCGGTGAAATCGAGAGCTACAAAAGCTTCTTTCTCTAAACGTAGAAAAGGCTATCCCCAGCAACTTGTTAATCCTCTTTACCCCATCTGCAATAATGGTAAAAGGCTTCTGTTTTATATGGAAAAAGCCTAGAAACTGATTTAAAATTCACCTCCCAACCGACGTGAGCAGTCTAAAGATAGTTCAAATTGAAAATTTGGTTGAATATGATTAAAACTGAGAACTAAAGTGAATTCCATATTCCTGTTTTTTAATCTCGACTATAATATATTTAGTAAGCTCAGCCAATAGCAAAACATCTCTCATAACTTAAATGGATCGATGCGTGTCTAAATGATGTCTCTAAATACTTTATTCTTTTTTTTCATTTTATCTTTGGTGATAGGCTAACTTAAGAGCTCAATTTTCCTTGATGAGGTGACATAACAGTGTAGCTTAAAAACTGACCATGAGCCGGCTTTGCGTTACGTTTTGTTACTACGGCGCATAATGACATTTCCCGCTTCCTTGCATAATCTCAGCTCTGCTTTTCTTCAGCTATGCCCTTATTCTCAATGCAAAATGGCCTTAAGAGATTAAGGGTTTGCCTTAATGTTTATGACCGCATCTGATCAGCGTTCATCGTGAAGAGCCGCATGCGTGAATTCACGTCGTCACGAAATGCTTGTCAAAATAGGACAGCGGCTGGGTGACACCCTATCCCACGCTATCCCTGTTGCGTGGAAGCCCACTCTAATTGCAAAAGGACAAAATGAAAGGAGACCGCCCGCCGTTGCATTCCCCCTTCCGGGTTTCCCCCCACCAGTCTCGATGCTTACGAGAGGCTTAAGCCTTGTCTCCGGTCATTTCCGGGGTCCGTGTCCATCTCGCACCGCCCTCCTTTAGGGCCCGCCGGAGCACCGTTACGGGGACGCGGTGGGGAACTCCTTCGCTGCAGACTGCATCCCCGACCTTCCATTAAAAAATTCGTCCACCGCGAGCGGATAAAAAACATGGAAAATAGTGGTATTGAGACGTTGAACTCGTGAGTCCCGGCGACGGTCGACGTGGAAGTGATGGGAGGGGAAAGAGTGTATAAGGGTTTCAAAATAAAAGAAGAGAAAAGATTTCCCCCGTCACACGGTGGAAGGAACGTTTAATTTCGTACAGTAATCGTTTAATTTCCGAACTCTGCCGGTAACGACACGGATTTCGACCGTTCACGGTCGTTCCCTCGGTCAAAGAGTCATCTGAAGAAGAGCGGGAGGGAGGGATGAGAGAGAGAGGTGAGGGGAAGAAGGTGTGTGATGGGGTCAAAGCGATGGGGGAGGGGAGGAAAGGGAGGGAGGGAGGAGTTCCGCAATCCCATCGAATGGAGGAGAGACGACGTGGTCCACGGCCTTCCCGCCCGCGTCCGCCCCCGCACTCCTCGACATAACTTCCTACCTCCCCTTTTCCGGGGACGGGTTGGTCCAGCCCTGTTCCGAAACCTTCTCCTCTCGCCACGTCCTCCTCACAGCCGGCCCTCCGTTCCATATCGACCCCTCCCCTAGCGTCGCCACCCCTCCCCCTCTTCATCCACCCCCATTTCAAACCC
>LYUA01000071.1:348102-359104 GCA_002093875.1 Calopteryx splendens | reverse complement strand
CATGCACACACGCCCGAGAGGTTACTCAGAATTTCCAATGGCTCGGTCTTACTTAACGGACACGAGGAGCAAGACTGTCGACGCTGATATCACCGGTGGTCTATTACACTCGCGGCTTGCATTGTGGCGCTCATTGAGCTGCACCTGCCTGTACGACATGCGTCCAGGAGTGATATCACCCGGGGATTTTTCTCAGGTGTTGAAAAAATGGCGTCCTTCCCCTCTCTCCCTCCTGCGCTCTCATTGCGGGATCCTTCGGGTAAGTTTGTCACAGAAGTTTTTTTTTCTCGAGCTCCCCCCGTCATTGGAGGGAAAGCATGTCGTTGTCGTAAATATCCACGACGTCGCACTCACTTTGGTAGCGTATCGAGCATAATTTCTCTGCCCCAAGTTGAGAGTGACTTCATGGATTTTCATTATGACGACATGGTTCATGGTTCTCTCCCCCTCCCCCCCCCCACCGAATGAGAAAGTTCTCGATATGAAATTCGATGACAAAATTGCCTAGGATCTAGAACGCTGATGGTGTGTAGTGTGAGTGCAAAAAAATGATGGCGAGAGTTTCAGGAAATTAAACAACGCAGGGAAAAAAATCTAGGGTGACGTCACTCTCAACTTACGGGGAGGAGATTTTCGCGCGGCAACGCTTTCGCCGTTGGAGTCAGCGCGATGGGAGTGTCAGCCAGCTCGCCGGACGCCAGCGAGGGTTGTTTTTTCTTTGTCTCAAAAGGGAATAGGCACATCCCCCTCCCTCTCCCCCCCCCCTTACGCCCCTAATTCAAGCTGAAACCTTCTGGTAAGCGGTTAGTGTTGAGCAGTAGTGATTATTTTTTGCATGTGCTCAACTGCTACGGCCGACGTTGTGGTTAAGGATCGGCGTGTAATTAGGGATACGATGCAACCTGTGACAGAAAGGGGACTAGTGTGCAGAAAACATCGGCATCGCTCCCGCTTGGCGAAAGGCAGTAGTAAATCCATTTTCACACACTTGCGCGTTCACCAACTGGGTGGTAAATTAAAAGTCAGCAGGCATCCTTTTATTCAATGGTCGGACATCTCAATAAACTGCTCTACGTTTGGCGAAACGTAGGTATGATGTAAAGTGATGGACAATTCCAATTTTCACTGAAATGCTCGCGTGTTTTATTCACAACGACGACAGGTCAAAGTTAGCGGTCGTGATGGGGAAGTGGAAAATTTCTTCGATCCATCGTGCATCTAGTCTTTTTTCTTAATTATTGGAATTAATCGATTTCAACACTTAGGTACCTATTCAAGACTTTTTTCTTAGTCTGCTCGCGTTAATGTTGTATAAGACGTCACATGAGTGGGGAAATATAAGTGGAGGAGAGGGAGGCGGGGGGGGGAGTAATTGTTTTGGGTGGTACGCGGGAATTGGACGATCTACTCAGCGACTGATTTTGGTTCGGGCGAGTCGAATCAGAGAGTACTGCCCATCGAGGAGAGAGCATTTCGTGGAGGCACATGTAAGCGGATGTAAACGAGCCTGCTTTCCCGGGTTAGGAAACGGAAGCGGCCTCATCTCCCCTAAACTCTTTCCCATTTCGGATTGCTGACCACCCACGTCACTCCTCCGAGTTGGTAGGTATGACCTCTCCCATTTTCCGAGATGGAAACTAGACCCACCTGCGCCGTAGACTTTCAAGTGTTGGCCAGTTCATCCTGAACGGGCAATTCATAACTATGCTTAGGGTACGTACAGAGCTGAGGTGCATATTTTCTTGTTTTTTTTATATCCCAACGAGGAATTCTGTTCAAATATTTTATTCATTTCCCTAGAATTTTGCAATAACTTCATCTCTTTTTTGTATTTTTTTAAATTACCTAGAACTCCAGCATATTACATTCATTTCTCTGCACTGAAAAGAATTGATCACGCATCCACGAAGATTTGTTCAGTTTAAGCGTGAGTTCTTGCTTAGAATCAATGTTTACATGGGACCAAACTTTTTTCATTTTTAGTTTTTTCAACTTTTGGGTTATTTGACGACAGTTTCCGTCCACAGAACATATACTTACGCGTAATACATATGTACCATTGAATTGATCCTTCCAACGGATGGTCCTCTTCCTTCTTGATATTGTGAGTACTTGGTGACATTCAAACGCCTGAATGCATTGCCGTTCAGACGTGTGCCCTCCCCCTCATCTCTTATTTTACTTCGCCTTGGAGGGGGAGTTTTCTATTTTCCTTTTACCGAGCGGAGGACCCGAACGCTTCTGTCATCGGGAGCAGCTATTTGCAGTTAATTTACTGTTTGTGTGGTCGTAGACGTGACTGGTATGTTTGTGATTGAAATTAGTAAAAAAAACTGCAATTCTGAGAGGCAGAAGTTAAAATTTAACATGCCCATTAAAAATATTTCCTCAAGGACTTTTTTACCATGGGAAAATGTTTTTTTTTAATTAATAAGGGCCTTGGTCCGTGGCCACTTCAAAATATTTTAAAAATTGTCATAGAACAAGCTTCCTAGTAATATTTGTATTTGTTCATTGGCCGTGCCCCTGAGGTCTTTTATAATGGAAAAGAAAGAGTAGAAAACCCAAGGAAAAACACGATCCATATTTTTTGTTAATTTAACGCTAAAGAAATTTTTTTTGTGTTAACCGAAAAAAGTGTTAGAATAGTTTTAGATAGTGCTCAGATTATTTGTGCTTAATATGGGGACCAATCATAACCAAATCTAACTAGTCATGTTTTTGGTTTGTGTTTTCAATGTGGCGAGTTATAATATGGGGTTTTAGTGTAATAGCGTCGTAATCGTCTGAACTTATGCTTTTCAGTGCTGCCTCCCTGGTTAAATTCGAAACCTACATTTTCCGGTTATCTACACCTAATAATTAAAAATGAGAGAAGATGTTACCTGTGTCGAGGGAAATATTTAACTGACGAAAATTGCCTTACATAGGGTTATTTCAATGTTTTACCAATTTATTTTCGTTAAAAGTTCAGATTTTGTTTTATAATATAATAGTTTGTTATCGATAAAAAATGTAGAAAACTCCTTTTGGTATCACGCATGAATTCTGCGATAAAAAATAATATGTTAGGGAAGAATATGGTCAAGCAAATATTTAGCAAAAGCATGTGTGCATTGAAAGAATGAATCTGAAACGCTTCCCTCTGCTTTTTAATCTATTCTCTAGCGGTTCAGCTTGCGAAAGAGACTACAGAATCAATGTAGGTCACTCAAATTAAGCATGTTGCTTTTAAATATTTATAGTGGTTTACGACGTTGGTGTCGAATTTCGTTATCAAAACGAAACCAATGTTGAATTTACTGACAACTGCACTGCATGGGCGTTGTTAGTACCTGCGTTTTCCCATCAGGGGAAGTTATTACATTAATTCGTAGCCCCCTGCAATGCAGGGAGTTAATAACTCTGGTGTCCTAACATCCCCGGGTCACGCTCTCTGTTGTCCGAACACATGGTATAAACAAGGTGTAAAAATAGGTATACATGACGGCGTTATTATTTTATGCGCAAAGTATATTCATGCACACTTTCTGCCATATCTAAAATTATATCTAAGCGTGAGTTTTTTTGTGCGTTTGCTTCTGCATGTGTAGTTGAGATTTTATGGAAATTTATGAATCTCAAAAACCATTGTCGTCAATAAGAAATGTTTAATATATGTGTAGTCCATCTATCAAAAGAATTCTTTTTTTAGATGTTATCTTCATCTATTTTCAGGAAGGTCTTTTCTGAGGGTCATTTAACTATTCCATCGATTTTCCATGTTAAAATTATTTTTTACGCCATCTTTAAATTTACGGATAGTCTTTAAATATCCTTGTATCCACATTTTTCACATATTTATTCATGATGATAAATCTCCAGGAAATATTTTGATTGATACGATTATAAAATACCTACCTCATTAAAACATAAATTATGTTTTTGGAGAGACGTTTTTATAAATAATCAGGTCGGCTTGTTTTTTCCAACCAGTTTCTTTCACTTTTTTTCAATCCTCCGTGGCTCACTTGTTTAAATATACGCCAATTAGTGTCTATTTCATGAAGATATTAATTATAAAGTTCATGTTAAAAAAAATTCGACTCTTTAACCCAACTGGTAACGTGTCATAGTGAATGAGTTTTAAAATAATTACCTTGTTTATTATTTTGTGGAAAATATTTAATTCTTAACCAAGAAAACTGCATGCATAGTTTTTAAAAGTTAAACTGATAAATCATCGTTTCCCATGTATCTATTTTATATCCTAATACGAAAAAAATGTGCTCTACTTAAAGTTTGGTTGTGGATCGAAATAACTATTAATTAATTCACTATTAAGTGATCATCAGCACCCACTTATTCCATTACTATAGGAAGAAACGTAAGATTTTTATCGTTTTTCTGTTTTTTACTGAAAATCATTATAAAAGCAAAAGACTTAATTAAATTAATTCTGTAATAGGCCTAGGAGAGACCAAGTTATAAATATTTTCATTCGCCATCAATAGTATTATGTGTCGACCAATAAGATTTCAAATTTGTTGATTTAAACACTTGGCCTTACATTATATGTTCATGCATTAATATTTTTGTCATTTTGTAGTTTGCTCTTTTACGTTAACTGATGGCGCAGTTTAAAAACCGAGATATTCAAATAGTAAAGAAATTAATCCAATGTACTCATCAGATATACACTTATATGTTATTGCAATATCGAAAAAGTTTAGGACTATCTTCATAGGGGATTGGTTGCCCCTTTTCATAAGTTTATATCTTTAAGCGTGACACAATTCGTGCCTCACGCTTTTTGTGAGGCTATAGTGGAGGTAATAAAATGGAAAAATGTGGAGGATAGCAATCCGCTTAGAAGCTATCAGTATGAGTCAGTGGTAAAAATTTGTATCTACTTCAGTCCTGTTAGGAATTGGTAGGAAAAAGTTGCATTCAGATTGTAAGGCTAAAATTTAAATTGATTTCAAATTTTCAGAAAAAAACTACCGCAGAATTCATTGAATTATAAGGAAAGATTTCCGACAGACCAAATCGATTTTTTTTCTTTTTTGATAATTTCATGGGCGTAATAATTTCCATAGTGAAGTATTTATTAGAAACAAAAAGAAAATTACATATTTAATATAATCCACATATTTGGCAGAGTTGAACGGCGTTTGAATTGCATTTATTCTTCAATTGCTCCATTACTCTATTTGCTTATCTTAAATTAAAGTTTAGAGACCCTGTTGAATTTCTACAATAGTTTTTACAGTTTGAGACACATTGCTATAAATCCGCGAGATCAATTATCTAACCGTTCGGTGCTATCTGTAATGGATCAACACAGTCTTTCTTCATCTTCTGAAACTGTGAGAGGCCGTATGCATATTTTAAAAATTTCAAGCTTAGTTCCATAAATAAAGCAGAGAAACCATAATTGTGTTTACTTGGAACCGGTTCTATAATTTCTCGCTAAATTCAATCGTTAGTTGAACGTGGATGTTTACTTAACTTGAAGGCTAAACCGAAAAATCCAATTTTATATGCATTTCAGGCAGCTCGTATGTGAATATAAGGATACTAGTCGTAGGAATTTTTATCATTAAGTTAACTAGTAATTTAACGGTTGGTTTGGACTTAACTAGCGCTTATAAAACTGATATATGTATCTAACGGACATTTCAAAATCTTAAACTTCAGGTTAACGAGACATACAATCGGACCTAAGAGTTTCAGGTGGTGTCAGTATGTGATTTAATATATTTTGTATTATTGCCATGGCAACTGATTTATAAATAATTTTCATAAGCATCGTGCATAAAAACAAATAATCTTCAATCGGATTACCATTTTATTCGAAAAATTAGGAATGGTCCTTAGTTAAAAAATGCGAAAATACTAACTCTTACAAGTGTTTTAAATAGGCATGTAACTGAATAATGACTCGTTTATTTTATTTTACGTTGTGGTCCTTCCTTTTTCTGGAAGCTCAACACTTAATACATAATAATGTATTCTTCACTCTGGGCGCTCCTCTAATTATATGGCAATAGTTCCTATGGAAATGCTTAGTCATCAAACCTGCGTCTCGGAACCGGGTTTTAATATTTTATGCTTTTTTCCCTTCTCTATTTAATATCTTTAGTTATCGTTACTTAGATACCCTTTTATGGGAAGCCTAAGATTTTTTCCTCGATTTTAAAAGGCAAAATACTATTTAGTTCAATTCTATAGAGATTTCTTTTATAAATTATTTAAATGCTATGAAGCTTCAATGTATGTATTTCTATATGATTTTCACTCCATACTACGACAGAAACTACTGTGTGTGCTCACGTTATCGTGTAAAAAGTGATACTTAAAAATTTGGTAGATGAACGATGAGGAGCGAAATACATTTATGGTTTGCTGAATTTTTTTTTGGTAATGGGACAGGTACAAAGAATTGATGCGAGATTATTGGTATGCTTGATATGAAGGACTGCTGAGCCTATTTGATATTTTCCGGGAGTTTACGCTCTTAGGGATTGTGTTATCCTAGGGATTTTGTCGGATTAGGATGAAAGCAGAGTCGTAAAGAGAGGGAGAGAGATGTGGAAGAACCGAGTACTGGGTGGTGGAAAGGCTTTTGTTCCTGTAATTGGCATTAAGTGCACACGCGACGCAATAAAGGGTTGAGTTTTGGCTCGGTGTTGGAGCCAGTAGCAGCCAGAGTACTTGTGAAGGCGTCTGGTGCATGGATGTTCGGATATATGAAGGAAGTGCAATGCAGAGGGACCATAAATGAAGAGAATGAAGCTAGCAAAATTCTGCACGAAATTGAGAACTCTTTTGTTTGCCTCCCAATTTTTTGTGCCTACACTCTTTTTCAGTTACCTCATACTTAGCAGTTGCCTTATTTTAGCACCAAATAAACGCTGATTTCTTTATAAAAAATCTTGTGGATTGAGTCATGGTGTATGAACCATGTTCAGCACTTGATATCACAAGCAATACAACAAGGAAAACAAAATAAAATTACCATATTTTTTAATATTCTGTGCCTTGTTTAAGTATTTAAAGTCGGAGGGAAAGAAACTTCTACGTACAAGGCAAACTGTGCACTCTAAAATTGCAGTGTTTATGTTGTTCATTTAAAGTGCAAACTTACTTACAAAGTACCTACCCACAGGGAACTCACTAAAAATAAAATGGCGTAAATTCATGTTGTAACAAATGTGTTGTTGAGGGACTCAAATTTACTTACTTGAGACCCTCATATACCTGACGTTAATTCCAACCCAAAGGCGACAGAAGGAAAAAAATTGATGTTATAAGGACTCGAGGCGGTTATTTAGGGTTGGGAACTTAAGGACCTGCAAGAATAATAAAAATGTAAAACACAATTCATTTAAATAATTGAAATTTTTATTTTTCGTGATGAACTCAATATTTTAAGAAAAATTTAATTTTGAATAAGTTTTTCTACTCAGTGAAGTCGAAGAAGTACCTCCTTCATTGGGTTCCGAGGGATTTTTTATTTCTTTTATTAATTGCGCTACTTACCAGCGGTCATTGCCGGTGGTAAAACTTTGACTAGATTAAATAGCATTCAGTGACTTTGAAATTACTTTGGATCGAGCGAATAACCTTTCATTAGGTTAGGATATCCTTTAACTTTCATAACCTAGGTATTTACCGTAGATTGGATAACTTTTCCGTTGCGTAATTTTAAGTCTTCGCTCCTAGAACTCCCCAAGTACGGTCTTCGGTGCCAAACCACGCCAATGAGCTAATAGAGCCACATTTTCTCAATGCACTCAAAAACTTTCTCAGTCTCAAGATAATTAGCCGCTAGAAATAGTTGAAATCAACGTAAGGTCTTGAATCCTTTCCACATTCTCCGCATTCTTCTCGGGAAAGTGCTGCCAAATTGGAGAGTGCTCGAAGAGGGAAGAAGCCGTGTCTGGGCAAGAGGGCCGGAAGAAGGACGGGTAAAAAATTTTGAGACGCATCGGATGGCACGAAATTTCATAATTAAGAAAATATAACAAAATCATCAAAATTGAGTCATATTATTCTGAAGATACTTATCAAATTATATTCGATGAAAATGGATGATGCTTTTTTAAAAATGAACCTTTCCGCTTATTGCCTCAATTCATCCTCCTGCAATCCGTCTCTTTCAGTTTGTTCTAAATGATGTTAATCAAAATATATTTTTACTGTTAGGTACCTATCAATTGGTTGCTAATAATTTTTTTAGTGACTTACTTTTGTGATCTAATCAACTGTCTTACTACCTTTTGAATACAAACATTAAAATTTAAGATTCCGAAGTTTTTATAGATGTTTCGATAGAAACCTAAATTAGTTTTTTCAACTCCAAGCAAGATGCATGTAGTTAAAACAGAGGAAATAATTCATGTTTCTATTTATACTTTTCGAAGGAATTCCTTGTAGTTTCCCACACAAAAGTTTTATGAAAACCTTGACCGGTGTCTGCGTTTTAACGTCATTATATAAAGAGCAATAGCTAGGTAATTGAAATAGTACAGTGATTTGATGCTCTTGGAAATTTTATTAGATGTGTTTTCTTTAATAATGTCTTGAGAGCGATAACACCGGCGGAGAATATATTTACATAAAATTGCGTGGAATATTAGAGATGGTTTTATTATCATGTCACGATTCAGAAAAGGCGCAATTCCAAAACGCTAACGACCATTTTTTTATACCTATACATTTCCAAACTGTCCAGAAACTGTTTTTGGGTCATGCTTCTTAACTTATCATGGCTTAATGAATAATTATTTAGTAAACGTAAAGGTTTATTAAACTGCAAAATTCGCGTGGGTAAATAAAAAATTACTTCGAGCCTTTCAAATGCAACTGGTCCAGAATATATAACGATGTTCGTCTAAATTTTCTTACTCGTGCAACGGTTCTAGGCATGCGTAGAAATAGATCCTCCTACGAAGGTTGATGCCCTAGTTAATGAGCATTGAGGCAATCCTCTCACTCGCGAATTCGTCGAATGCGCAAAAAAGGAAATACAAACGAATGCGCCAGGGACACGAAAAGGACTGGTCTCTTGAGGAGGAGAGTGCCAGATCAATGAAGAAGCTAGACTACGAGGAGAAGATGGAGGGATAGCTTCTTTGGGACCTCGTAATATCCTTCGGAAACCTTTTAGCATTGCACTTCATCCTTTTAACGCGGTGCGGTCATTTGGAAGTCCTTGATCCGATTAGGTCTCCTTTTGAAAAATGAAAGGACCATCTAGATATACTAGACTGACAGTTTTAGAGCGGTCGCCGCGTGTGCTTAGCGAGGAAGGAGTGGAGGCTGAGGGGATGGTACAGTTTTAAAAATGGATGAAGCGTCGATATGGGACCCATGAGCGGGCGAATAACGCGCCGTTCCCCCGGCCGTTATTTCATGGGTTTCGTCCGGCTCCCGCGTCCGGGAGAAGGGGGATTAGGGAGGGATGGCGAGCGAGCCAAAGCGGCTCCCAGAATTTCCACTCCGGTTTGTTCTTCCGCCTTCCGCCGTCCAAAAGGGACGGAGGGTACGCTTGCTGTGTCGGTTTGCGTGAGGCGCCAACGTGTTGCTGCTTTGTTATCACTCAGTGGCCGCATACGTGCGACGGACGCGAGGCAGTAATGCCGTCCCAGCCGGCGGCGCTGCGGTGGATAAGATCATCAAACGCTTGCTTAGTTCCTGCGGAATTTAAATGCTCCGCGGGATCGATTATCTTATCCCGGACGCGACTGCACGAATCCGCTCGCTCGAGTAAACTCTGATGCTCGCTGTCGGGTGGGTAATGCTGGGATGGATTAGGCGATGCAACTACTTAAGCCTGCGTGAGTCACGTCGACGTCAATATCCCTGTTTCCCGTCGCTTTTATGACGAGAGGAATTACGGCCGAGAGGCGCGAGTAATGTGTTTCAATTTGTATGCATTTTCTGTTTGCTCGGAATAAGGGAGGTTTTCAATTTTTTCGCCGCAAATTTTGTCTCTTTAAAGCAGCCTTTGAATGAAGAGGCGTCTGATTTTGGGGAATTTTACACAGTTTTAACAAGTTTCGCCCTATCACACGGAATATCTCTTACGACTGATGACAAGAATAATGCCACAATTTTCCATTACACGGCAAAAAGGGGAGTCGACGTATAATATGAGCTAAAGTTCTAGTTGGATGCAATTGACCGTGCTAAGCATAAATACAAAGCTATAAATGATCTTTAAATCATTATGTAGTTACTCAAAATTTCTTTCTATGCATTTATTTATTTTGCGAATTTAAAAATGTTTCATGCTTTTCAGTTGATGCATTTATGAAAGTGTACAATATTATACAGCTCTAACCAAGACGCTGTAGTAGAAATAAGAAAACCTATGGATAAAGAAATTTTATGGGTCAGGTTGGGTTTTTTTTTAATTTTTTTCTGGATTTTTCACTCTCTATCCTACATCCTATCGCGGTCAAACAGAAGAAACTGGTCGTAAACAATGAAATTTTCAGATGCAAAAAAATGTTTTCAAGAGTGACACTTCAAGCTCGATTGGTTTTGACGGGGTATAGAAATAAAAAAGAATAAAAAAGCTAGAAAGAAATACTTCGGAGTGTAAGCTCCCTCACCCTCGGGGGTCAGAAGAGTAGAGGCAAACTTTCCCCAAAATCGTCCATGTCCACCTTTTGGCCGGAGGCCGTTGCAGTGTTTCAGCGCGGTTCGTAGACTCCTACATTCAGCGCAAGCATTTTGCGGCACACGGGCAGTCATTGTGCCCCTGACGTATGCGCTGGTAAACAGCGAGATATGAGCCGTGGTGGAGAGAAAGCGCTTGAGCCTCGGAAACGGCATTCTTTGATCTGCTGGACTCGGGAATTACTTCCACTATGTCCATGGATAATATCGAAGGTTCATAAGTGCCTAACAAAGAAGAAAATGTAAAACACAAAAATTTTGACTCCGCGCAACAGTTAATTTACGTTAATCACGTCAATAACCTAAATGCGAAGCAAACTCCCATAAACTT
>LYUA01000071.1:337147-348095 GCA_002093875.1 Calopteryx splendens | reverse complement strand
TACGTTAATCACGTCAATAACCTAAATGCGAAGCAAACTCCCATAAACTTCATTAACGAGTGAGAGATAATAGTGTCTCTGGTCGAGTCGCTTTTGCCATAGTCATGATGGTTCTAAAAGACATAAGGTGTACCCAATTACTAAAATAGATACGACCATGGGTATATACCGAAATAAATAAGGGAGAAAAAGATCTAGCCTCAGGCGCAATTCGCTGGAAATTAAGAATCACGTTTTGAAATGTCTTAAACTTCGTGGAAGAAATCATAAAATTTTGTTCCGAGGAGAGATAGGATATAAACTTCACCAAAGAGAACGTACAAAGGAGTAAATTTCTTTAGAACAGGAACCAGGATCTCATTACCTGAATCACTTGAAACCACCGTCTGGGTCTGGAAGATATTTTTCAAAATGTATTTTTACTCACCATATTGAGTAGATAGGTACCGACCTCATAGATATTCGTGTTGTTGGTTGTGATTGAACCGCAAATAATACATACTCGAAAACGGAACTTTAGGGAACCTCGAAGTAACTCTGTTAAAGGCCAGTTCACCGAAAAGTTTGTCTTCCCCGCTTCAAAGAGGTTCCGTTTCGCCACTTCTTTCAATATTTTGATGGAGAAAATGAAGACCCACGGTCATATTTTGGTCTTTGGGAAGAAACTCCTAGGCTGTAAAAACTTTCCAATAGCAGTGCATGAAGCCATGGATTGTCAACTCCCTCTGATCTAAGCAAGGATGAAAGATATTTTATGAAAATCGTCTGAGCTGGTCATCATGGCTGCCTATATCAGACTTTTCAGCCTGTGACCCTGGAATGATCTTTCACAGCATATGGTTCATGAGTGCATACATGACTCTGAGACTGAAAATTTCTGCAAACAAATCCTAATTGCCTATGAAACAATTATTTTTATTTCTGAGAAAGCTATAACTTCCATTGTGATGTATCATTAAAAGCCCCCACTCAATAATTGGTGGTCCAAAGCAAGTGCTAAAGTCAAGTCAGTCAATCAGATACATCCCGGAAACGTCCAAGACGTTTTTGATCCATTCCAGAAAATTACAGCTAACGCAATATCACCAGGACCAGGATGCAGGAGACACCAGGAAACTTGTTTTTCTCCACGCAGTGAAGGCAAAGTAGCATGAAACCAATATAAAATCAGTACGTATATTTAATGTGCCTATGTTGAACCTCGTCTCTTCTGATTATACAAAACTGATCAACTGGTCACAACAAACACTCATTTCCTACACTTCTGATTGGTTTTAGAGTTGAGGCCTTAAACCACCTCATTAAGGCTAAGTAAACGTCCGATTAGGACAGCTCAGATTTTGCCTGACACAACCAGCCGGTAAAGTACTGTGAAACTCGTTTCCAATGCTGCCGGTAAAGTACTGTGAAACTCGTTTCCAATGCTGCCTGTAAAGTACTGTGAAACTCGTTACCAAACAATGCTGTATAACTGTGTATAGCTCTTACAGTTTCGATTACCATATAATAGTCACTTGTATGTTCCGGACAAGTATCGTTGGTCTAACATTACCCATTTCGTGGGTGGATCCAGACTATGGCTGTGATCTACTTGTTTCTGCTTCCTAAACTGGAGTAAACGAATACCTTTGGGAAAATGGCACATTTAAGTCAATAAGGCTTGCTTAAATAATTCTATACCATAGGGACCTTTAAAAATTTTGATTTGAAAGGGGTACTTATCTAATATTCCGCGCAAAATTTTAGAAATTTTTGAAGAGCCTTTGTATCAGCATAAAAATTAATTAGATTTTAAAATTATTATATCAGATGGCTTCCCATAAATCCAGGTCATATATATTTGATTTTTTCCGTGTTAATGATAGGGTTATATTTTGCAATTGTTTTATATTACCCAATTGAAACAAAATATACTCAGCTAAATTAATTTACTTCAGATTCGCATGACTGAGTATTTGGAGTAAAGATTTAAAAATCAAATCGACCTGTGATATTTAATATCATAGCTATTTCAATATTTTGGCATGTATTCATAATTAAGATGTTTCATTAACTTGTAATAATTAGTAGAGTGTTTATTAACCTATTTTTTTGTCAATAGCAATTTTATTTGTATCCTATTAAATCCTACCGCCAATTATTCGGCAAAGTAAATCGTGAAATCGTGTAATTACCTGCATCAAACATTTATTTTTGAACAGTTCAATAACATTAGTCACAATTCCTTGTAAACCTCCCTTCATTTCTAGTTAAAGTTTCGATAAATTTCTTTTGATTTCATTTTAAATGTCAATTATTTTTTGTGGCGCTCCAAGGTGCTTAGCAGCTCTCAACCTGTTCAATTTCATGGAAATGTTTGAGAGCCTCAATTAAGACATAAGGCCTTTGCATTCCAGGCCGATCTAAAAGTAATATCAAGTAGTAATCAAGCCAGAGGAACGGAACGCAAAAATGGGACTTTTTAAAAGACCTTTTAATACCGTCTGTTATGCTGAATTTTGTATTATCAGATACGTGAAGTTATCATTGAGTAATATTTTTTTATACTAACAGCAATTACAAAGCTGGTTGTTTATGGATGTTTCCACCATAACTGAAAGTTCTTCAATAAGTTGGTGTCTTTTGAATCAAGTTTGAAATGTGAATATTAATGTTTTTCTTTAACAATAGCAGTTATCGAGTATAACAAGTAGAAGATGGTATTTTTATTCTCCGAAATTTAAAGATCACAAATTCCTGCATACCTATAATGCATCTAAATAGATAGCACCATTCTTGACCACATTATTTAATGATATAAGTTAGCGATAATTATTTTCTGAAAAGTGGCGTGCAACGAAAAAGAATCGAAGACTTAGAACTACGTCAAGATTTGCAAAAGGATGTCTAAGAAGATTTGCTGGAATACCACACCAGAGATTCAGTAGGAGACCATATATCACAAAATGTCTACTTTTCAAAACACTAAGAACAACTTTGCTTCAATACTACCTCCAGGATTGGAAACTGGCAGAAATTTTTCGTATAAAAATGAAGCTACAATAAAGAAAATATAAACGACTAAGATTACTCTAAGCTACCAAAACTATCCTTGACCTTAGAAATGAACAGCGTCTTTTAGTTTTTTGCACGTCACTACCCAGAATGTAAATCTTTTACCTTCCTGCAATTCTGGAAGGCTATTTCAACTGCATTCCAGAAATGGATTTTGTTTTTGCACCTAATCAACCTCTTTGTGAGTAGATTTTACGGTTTGATATTAGCCATCGGCGAAAATCTTACTGGAAATAAGGTCCTATTTTAAAATAACTTGTCAATATTAGCCCTCATAAAACAACACTTTATGTTTCTCACTATGTCGGTGATCACTTCGGATTTCAGTTTGTGGAGATAAAAGATGCCACTTATTATGCCTAAATATATTTTTGCGTATTCTGTGGAAGCTAACTCGATTTTAGGATGATCGGATGGATGGATATTTTGAATCCATTCTCGGGCATTGATATCACCACGCAACGAGAATCTTTACTTTTTCTTCAATTCTGATTAAGGTAAGAAATTATCCCACCCGTCGGAGATCCTGATCCACGTATTACACCGTTGCAGTATTTGGTATCAACTCGTGATCCACGATTTCGCTGAAATTCAAATTCAACCTCATTCAACTTAGCTCACTTGCCACCTAATTATCGTACCTAGCTACTCAGGAATACTCAGGATCGCATAGCCCTTTCTTTTTTCTTCGAAAACGTGTTACCCACGTCATTAGTGAAAGGCTTAGGAACGTTTCAAAATTGATCAGTCCTGAGTAATTTCACCGATGTTTATGAAGGACTCCTGATGAATTCGAGCCCCGCACAAAGAAGCTCTAGATTGCGAGAACTTGGGTGAAAGAGAGCCCTTGAGACTGGATAGCGCCGTTCGGATCAAATCCGATGGAATTCCCGAAATGCAAATGACATTACCGGCGCATGAAGGGAAGGCGGGACACGGGATTTCGGGGAGATGGGTATGGTTGGGCGGGATGATAAAGTTTAAAGGGGTCACGGGAGGTGGAGGGGGAGCTCGGGAGTAGAGTGCGCGAATGGGGGAACGGAAGGAGAAAGGAAATAATGGATGCAGTAGATGACTGGCGGGTATTTGTGAGGACATCCTCTGTGTGCGGCTGTTTCTCTCTCAGATATACTTATGCGCATCCAATCCCGTCCGAGCCTAGGGGGCGACCTAAGCTATTCAGGGCAGGAAATACTGGAAGATGGACAAGTCGTTTAATTTCCCTCCGAAATCTTTCCCTCCCTGAAAGCTCGCGTACCCCTTTTGTGAACATCCCCCCCCGCCCCTTTCGCCCCGCTCGCGGCCCACCCATTTCCTCACTTTTTTTGCAACCTTCCCTCCTCTTCTCCCCTTCCCACTTTAACCCTCTCTCTCTTCCCGCGAACCCGAATTCAACTTCCGCCTCTCCGTCCCACCTCTCCCCCTCCCCATTCACCATTTTCGCAGTGATTCCCATTGTTTCGCGCGGATTCGCAGGGATCACCACTATGCGTTTACAACCTCGCGGAGGGACAACTGAAACCGGAGGAATGACCGAATAATCCCCCATTTCTCGTCAACTAACTAGTTTTCATGTGCCCCCTCAAAGGGGTTGCTTTACCTCTCCGGGGATTAAATTGTCAGAGCGAAAAAGAGTATCGATGGGTGTGCTCAGGCTTCGGATCCTTTGGACGGAATTTGAATTCTGGCGAGGAACCGTATGGATGTTTGGGGATTGTGTTACAGTTTTCAATTCAAAAGACCGTAATTAGCTTTCTTAAATTTTTCCTGCAGCTAAATTGGAAATGTGTAGCTGACTAAGGATTAGATACATCTTGAGGGCGATTCGGATGTCATTTTCCGTAGATCTCAAATCAACAAATGTTCATTAATTTCTTTATTCATCCATAATTCACAAATTAAGAGCATATACTGCAGGGGGCAACTAATTGGAATTTTCAATAGGTCTCCGAAAGTCGTCAGGTTTCGTATTAACCATACCTATTCATATACCGAGTTCCACTTGGTTTGGTTTATGCAAAAGTGTCAGAGTTTCTATTAAATGGTAATATATAATACTTATCTCAGTTAATATTGTATAATACGTCGAAATTCTTTGTGATAAGATATGAATAAGTGTAAAATTGCAATCGCGCTCATTGTCACTATGGAACCGTTCCACCACTTGAGGCATAATTTTCACACGATAGAATATTTCCGTGATACCATTTGAAATTGTATAATCATGATTAAGAGAGACATGAGAAATTGTATGGCTGAGATATAAAATTGTACATAACGAATTCAGTCATCTATGCAGCAAATTGAAAATTTTCCAATTAAAAAATCACATATATACCATAATACCAAAATATATTTTCCAATAAATTTTTTTTCCATTCTTAATTTCGAAAATTGCAGAAAAGTAAATATATTTTGCAGTATAAAACTATTAGTTCAACCTATTCGTCGTGAAAATTGCACACACGAAATAAATTTGCCAATTTCAGAGGAAGTTATTTCATTTTCGGGGAAATGGTTTGACAATTGTATTATATATGCCTCTGCTTTCAGAATGAGGGGAAAAATATTTTAGAAATATTTAGGAATGATATTTATAGGATATTTTTTCAGGGTGGTAAAATAAATTGCGCCGGAAGGAGATTCAGAGTTATATATACCTATATATATATATATATCGTTCGAAGCTGGTAGGAAAAAATAAGGTATCTCAAGAACATGACGAAACAATTGATATTCGATTTCGTTAGAATGGTTGTAACGATTGTTTACAAGTTGTATCATCGCGAGTTCTTGCAATATACAATATAGCATAAAATAAAAACATTCGAAGCCAAACTAGCAATGCCAACGGATACCTCTCCGCCCCTTCCTACCTCAACCCAGTTCCACAAAATATCCCGCCTCCGTTAACAGCCCTCCCCTCTGCTAACATACCTACCCCATGACCCTCTCCCATTTCAAATGCTCACTTCGCATACGGAAAAGCTTCTGTACTGGCCTCTTCACTTGTCAAGCACTTTATATATCCCCCCTCATTGATAGTCACCTTGAACATTATTAGTCATGATAGTCATATTGAACATTGGTTTGGCAAATGCCAAAATGTGTTTCTCTCAGATAAATCATGTATGGATCTTTGTCATCATCAAGGGGGAGGTACGAGTCATGTCAGTTTTATTTTTCTGATAAGTCAGAACTTTTCCACCAGGATTCAAAGAACTACTTCGTTAGTTTCCTTTGACACTGTCATCGTTATGTGGTTGTAATTATTGCTTGTACCATGTTAGTTAACGATAATCACACCTGCCACACTGAACATAAATCCATCGCTTCCTCTATCATAGGTCATTGCATTCTATTTCATAGTCCTGCATAACTTTGCTGGAGAAATTATTGCCACATGAGTGTAAAAGAAACCGCTAAGATCAGAGTATGTATCAGACTCCTGAAATACAAGCTTATAGAATGGGATAAGTAAATTATACCAGATGGAAATCATACCCGAAGTATCCCAGGAGAACAACCTCTCCAATCCTCATTGTGAGCATTACTATCTTGGGTTTTTTCAAATCCGAACGTTATTTTGTAGTAGCTCACTCTAAGCTGTAGAAGTGGTAAAATATAATTAGCGAACTGCTGCTCTTATATCATATATATCTCTGCTCTTATATCTTATTATATAGTAATCAAATGAGTTTCGCTTTGCTGAGCAATATGATATTAAGTTTCACCCATTTAAAAGAGGGAAAATGCCTCCTACTCCGGGTTATTAATAGCCTTTTGGTCTATTTTGTTCTACATATTCTTGTAATATTTATAGGATTCCGTAGACCTTTTCCCCTAGGATGAATCCTTAGTCTTTCGAAATCTGCCACTTATGGTTCATTACTGATGATTCTTTGAGTACGCTCATATATGATGCATTCATCCTTTGCATCTAGAGACATACTTCCTAAACTCGGTGGTTGTAGGTATTCTTTAAATTTTTCCACAAGCGAAATCAGTTTCCCTATCAAATTTGGACGTAAAATCTGGATTATTTTCTAGTTACCATGCGAATTACCTAAAGTTCACGTAGATGATGGTTAAGATATTTATAGATCCACTCAACCATTACTAAATTTTTATTTTATTTAAATTGAAAGACAATGATTGCTTGAAGCTAATAATTACCTTTAAAGTTCTTTCTTTGAGTAATATAGGTAAAAGTCAAGGAGTTTGGGGATAATTTTTATAATTTTTGTTAACTAATTTCTATAAAACACCAATATTTTGGGCGATTTTTTTTTAATTCAGTAAAATGATTAACCAACTGCGTGCTTGTTATCTACCTACATTGTTATCCTTGCTACTGGCTATTTTATTTTTTCAACTTTATAAAATCAATAGAACATGGAAATACTATAATATTAAAGGTTCTATTGTGTTACAACGAGAGTCCCCTTCCTGGGGGGGGGGCACTTATAAAATTTGATTTAAATTATATATCGCATATTTTAACGGTCTAGAAGCAGATTTTTCTAACAGCTGCAATCTAAGGACGCGTATGCAAGGTAGAGTAAAATTACTTAATTTTCAAGGCAGTAGATTATCACACTGATTGCCACATGATATTTATGGTTGACAAGAGCGACGAGGACTGGATACTCTTGGAGATCGGCCATCTAGAAACGTCTCTTTAAAATATTTCCTCGAAAATACGAAAAACAGAGGAACAACAATTCCGCCGACACTTTCAGTAAAAACAATAGTAACTTAAGCTCCTCTTTCACCCAAAAGGGCTGCCTATTCTTTATCCAGAATAATTAAAATGCAGAAAGTACCCAAAAGGCATGAAATATGTCATCTTGAGAAATTTTCTCAGAATATTTGTGAAATTATTCAATGCTCGCGATAAATTACGCTTCAAATGTTTTAACAAATATTCTTAAAACACATACATGGAAATTTATTTTTGAAATACCGGAAAAGAGCCAATAATAGCCATGTTATCGGGTAAATAATCAATAAGCATCCTTGCCCTAGATGGAGGAAAAAATCCACCTTGGCGGGATTAAATGCCAAGCCTTCTTGAGTATCAGGCAAGGACCCCGCCTCGTCCACCGAAGGCAGAATATCAATGTAAAGTTTTATTTAAAAATATATATTATGTTCCTCATTAACCCCGATTTCGTGCGAGCATTAGTTCATAAACACATAGTGGGGTAATTTATTACAATGTAACAGTGTGCTCACTCCCAGGGTTAACATTAAGTCCCACCAGACGTGCGTAAATGCGTCATGAACCTCATTAATGCCGAACAGATCATACGATAAATCTAAGTCAGATGTAGCGGTTTGTAAGACTTTGTATGATCCTACTCCGCCATTTGCTTACACAAACCGGCATGGGAAGGGCACTGCGCACGTCTCGTACTCTCATGCTCTCCAGGTATGAGCGAAATCCTGAGAAATTATACCTACAGTGAATACTTACCCTCAACTATTCCCACCTTCCCTAACTTATGCGTCAAATTTGGCTTTGAAACTCTGGGCCAATACCTACGTAAACTCAGCTTTAATTAGGTTAATTGCGGTTAAAATGCAATATAAAATTGAGATGGATTAGCACTAGAGAAGAAGACCTAAATGTGACTCGAGCAATCGAATAGAAAACATCGCTTTATGGAATATATTTTAAACCATCTTGTTAAAAATCTAACAAACCTTCGAAAAAATCTTATGAAGGGAAATCACATTTTCAACCAATTGCCAGAAGTATGTGTAATAACACCAGAGTCAATAGAAGAACAGAAAGCAGGGTGTCCTCAAACAATTTGAGTTTACAACAACTAATCCCCTGAAACTCCGATGTTATTTCACTGAATGGCCTCTTTTTCGCTTCTTATTCTTCCGTATTCTCGTTAGGCTTCCACTTAAACCTGGATTATACCCTATTACTTCCATTGTTTGAACGGTATGCTTTCACTTTACAAGGCCACGCCCCTTCCTCATTTTCCACTCCTCACCCCATAAGCGCACCCCTGTTTGTGTGTAGCAATTTTCACACAATAATGAATATTTATGTGGATTGTTCTCAGTGCAATCCATACGTCCCCTTTCTCTCTTCAACTTCCCAAATTCCATTTAAGAACCGTCTTCCACTTTGTGTATTTCTCTCTCGGTGAATTGCCCCCACACAGTGATAGTAATGGTGTAGTTGGAGAAACCTCTGTGAGTTAGTGGATATCAATAGTTAAAATCTGCTATTAAAATTTTTTTCGACTAATTCTTCATTTTGAATGACACGTTAATAAAACTTTTTAACCTCTTTCATCACATTGTCATACCCCTATAACGATGGGAGGTAAAAAGGATCTTAGTCGCACGCTTAGTAGTCAATTATCCGATATTGCAGAGGATTGGCGTCTGTCAAGTAGAGAAAAACAATGCGTCGGGTGTTGTTTCTTTTGTCGTTTATGCTAACATAATCTCTACTATGTTCGGAGAACTGTACTCCCACCCTCGACGATCGCACGGCCTTGAATGGCACTGATCGTCGATATGCTGGGCTCTTGATTCCCTCGGGTTTTCGCTCTTTCACCCGCTATATCGAACCGCGAACCGATATTTATGCAATTAAAGAAAAATGCAAAAGGCACCGATTAGGCCAGTCACCTCCCGCTGCCAGAAAATGTGTGACTTAGCAATTTATAGGCATGAGATAGAAAATAATTTTGTGAACTGACGATAGTATTTTGGGCCACGGTAATAGTTATTTTGATATTTGATCCATATTAGGATTTGTAATAATCACATAAAATAAAGCCAAAGGTTGGTTTTTTTATAGGTAAATGTAGAACTCATCCGAACTAAGGACCTTGGGCATGTGAAACTCGTTCAGGGTCGTTGGGGTACAGTTCCACTCTCTGTACATCTATTCAGATGGTAGGTAATCAGAAAACCACATTGCTTAGATTGAAGAATGACGTAATTAATGGCATCCCTCAGGACTTGAATTGGTGCCTCTAAGAAAAGTAGCGAAACTCTTCCTACTAAGCCACTAGTTTTTTTCAACCCTAGGTTAATTATTCTCCTGACGAAATACCTTTCATTACCAACGATTTACATTAGTTAAGGTATACGCTGACGAAGTAAGCGGGTAAAGTCACCGTCGCGGCATTTCCCGCAGTTTCATTGAAGAAGTAATACTAATTAGGAAGGAGTAAATAATACGATTTTAAGTACTAATTTCTTAAAGTAAAATAAATAGTAAATAAATAAAGTAAAGTAAAATATATACCCGCACGCAACATTTTTGTCATCACCCATAGTACTTGGAATACAGTGGAAGTCATTACTCATGAACTTTAGTCAAAAACTTACAAGTAGAATTAATTCAACGGAATGTTTGTAAGTAGACAATCAGCGTGTACGCCTAGCGTGAAGTGTTTGGCAAAAATATGTTATTTTACTAGACAGATACTCGAGAAAAATACACGAAAGCAACATTCTGTGAAATGGCTTCCCGAGTATGCGATTTGGTTTCGCTTCTGAGAATGAAATCAATTGACCGAGTGCAGAATAGATAGATCTCTGGAGAAATATTTGGCAAAATGTTTACAAAGAGTCCTACGCTCGAATGGGTGGACTCCGCCCAAAAATATTACTTCGCTTCTGCAATGTCACACCCAGGGAGTAAATTAACGAGAAAAAGTGTTTCCTCCGAGCGGATTTCGCTATGGAGGGAGGAGGCACATTAGGGAAAAAAAAGAAGAACGCTATTTGTTAAGATTCGTCCCCACGATTGATTTGAAGCATTTTGATGGCACGGGGGCTATGCGACACATCAAATTTGACGCATTGTTCGGAGTGGATTCGACCCTCTCGGTCGCCCAGCCCCTCCCTCTCT
>LYUA01000071.1:276024-288176 GCA_002093875.1 Calopteryx splendens | reverse complement strand
GAGTTTGGGGGAGAATAGATGAAGATGGCGCGGGAAGGGGGAGGAAGAGGTGAAAGGGAGGCAGTAACGTGGGACGAGGTCTGGACCGCGTCTGTCTGGTGGTTGGTCCGTCTTACCCCACCCCCGGCGATATCATTGCAGCCTCGGCATGCCATGAATTCAAGATGGGAACGTGATTACACGTTCATAACCTCCCATAAATTGTGCTGTTGTGCGATCGTGGAAAGAATGATGGAAAACCATATTGCCACCCTAGTACTCAGGAGTTTAGTAGGAAGGAAAATCATGAAAAGGTAGCCGGTGAAGTGTAGAGAATAGATTTTTCTTGAATTCGTTTTTCGTCTGGCGATGATACTCCCAATTGGGACCGCCATTTTTGGGAAAAATAGATGTTAGCCTACAGCGCTGTGGGCTTGAAGTCTTATATTCAATTCACAAAACAGATCATTCGTCGTAAGAAAAAAAATTATTTACCTTTATGGATAAAATCTATAATTTGAAAATTAAATTGAAATTCACTGAAATGAATGATTTGGTACGTTCACAATCAGTTCCTCGAAAGTTGTTCCTTTCACTTTTGTGCTGAAATCACGAGTTGGCCACAATATTTTGTCAGAAAATGGTACCTTGATGAATATCTTCCCAAGGAACTCCTTAAGGAATCAGGATCACATGAGTAGCATATAGGAATAACAATGTCGCATTTT
The DNA here is from genome assembly GCA_002093875.1 of Calopteryx splendens. Classification (NCBI taxonomy): domain Eukaryota; kingdom Metazoa; phylum Arthropoda; class Insecta; order Odonata; family Calopterygidae; genus Calopteryx; species Calopteryx splendens. The sequence continues at coordinate 287,469 of LYUA01000071.1, read as the reverse complement.
CAAGTAATATTATCGATCTCCTAATATCCTTCGACTTCATTGCTACATATTTTCTTATAAGGGCAAATAGCTCGTTATTACCCCTGACATGAAAACCTTCTTCCGCTTTGTTTGAGATAGTTTTTCTTTGCGATTATAACAGTCATTTGAACTGTAAAATGAGAGAAAGAGTGTAGAGGAAGGGCATTGAAGCGTGGTAGGACAATAAAAGAGTTTCTCAGGTTCGCAAAACAGGTGATACCGTTTTTTATACTTGCGGAATAAGTGGTGATGAATGAGTTTAGAAGGTTTTTTGGGTGGAATAAATGCATATTTAAACGCTAAAATTGTCCTCCTGCAAAGCGTTCAGAAAAGAGAAACTTTTTACATCCAGAAGAAGCTAGGCTCTTTCATGATAACAGATCCCCAACGTTGTTTGACGAAGGGGTTTAATCAACATCTACCTACTGCCCTGCAAGCCTCCAATAGAGTGTATGGCAAGTTTTGAGAGTACACTAGGCATACACCTTCAAAATTATGCGTTAATCAAATGGTAGTGACAAACTGGGAGAGAATGGAATTCAAGCCACGGTAAAACGTTGTACCATCAGCTTTATGTGCAGTAAAATGTCTAAGCATAAAATACTGCCTTTAAATTGCATTTAAAAAAGATAAAATTGAAGACACTACCTCCTATACTTATCATGTAAACATATTTTTTACCTTTGGCAATTATTATGATCCCTTATTGTTCGGGGGGAAAATTACATTTTAAACCTATCCGTTGTATTGCTTGTCTCTCTGATCATATGCGTTTACAAAATATATAATTGGTTCTCAGAGTAAAGTTTGACCTGCCTGTCTAGTTCTAACATTGACCTAACGCCGGTTTCTGGTGGCCTATAAAATGCCCATCCCGGACTCTTTTTTATCGGTTATTTTTGAATGAGCACCAAAAATTTTCTAAATAGTTTTCTGGATATATCTCAGCTCTCCTGACGATCGACTTTTTAGCTTCAATAGACACAAAACCTCCAATTATATTTACTCTATCATATCTGTAAGCCAAGAAGGATATTGGGAAAACTTTCACTGTCCACGATTCCAGTCGATAACAAACTTTAAGTTCCAATTATTGTGTCTGCATCTGTGCTTTGGATGGGGTGGTTATTTTCGGAACCCTACTTTATTCTTTTGACTTCGACAGTGAACTACGATGCTAGAAGTATTATATTAACGGGGTGCCATTTCTTATTTTTTACCAATCCTTTAGAAACCGTTCCGTCTGAATGATACTAGTTCTCATACTTTAATCTTTTGTCGATCTCAGAATCACTGAAAATTTAAGGAAAATTGTTTGGAATCGACAAACTTAAAAACTATATAAATGACCTAGACAATGACTACAACACTATCACAAAAAAACCTACATTACACGAATATCCTCACGGTCTCGGGTTTGTAACGATCAACTAGACGATTCGGAGACTTCCTGCACGATTGGAGTGCCTTATGAAGATCTACGTAGAGGCTCTAATGCTCCTGTAAAACTAAGCCATCCTCTCATGTATGCCTTCCACCTGGCTCTAAATAGCAGGTCAACAACCATTGCTCTTTTTGGACCAGGCTTCAAATTGCGAGCGTCATTTCATCCCTCCCGACGCAACTTATCCTGTTCACTTCGGAGTTCATTTCTCCGAAGGAATCTACAATCTCCTCAGATCCGCGGCCCACTGCATCGTTGACGCCTACATGAGCCACGGCACGCATCCTGGTACACGGAGTATTTCGCAACCGTTTCCCTGGTCGCTCTCGTCACCTGAGGAGTGCTACCACTCGGAATGCCACAAGCCGTCAGGAGCTGGCTTACACACTCGTGATTTACCCTTCCCCCCGAATGAACCATGACAGGTCTGACATTAATACTGCATAACAATAGCATTCCCACTCCTCAAGCGGAGGTGAGGCTTACATATGCCCCCGGGATTTTTCTTATAACAACGATATCTGTCATAAAATATATTCCGTTTTCACTAACGAGAAATAATAACAAAAATATATTCCATTGTTACAAACGGGATATCATGTAGATGTAGATGAAATTGAATCCATCTCATTTCACCAAAAGACGACGATCCAAAGTGGAGGAATTGAAACATTACTAGTACTAATATTATTTCTGAGGTCTCGCTTTAATCAGCAAAATGGTTCTCAGATATCGGCATGCAATGAGAAGATGAATATCCAATTTATTCTCCCTCTACACCAATAATTGACCTTAATCCACTCTAACACTTTTTCTCGCCATGCTTCTATCCTTAAACGCTCAGCACAAAGCGGGTCTCGAACCTACAACCTCCCGCTTGGCAGTTGAAGCCATAACCCACCGCCCTGAATCCGGCGGATAAAGTGATGAATTGCAATATCTAAAGAAATCTGCCCCAAAATCAAGAGGACCTTATCAATTCTCACTTTTTGTAGGAGTAGCGCAAGTAGAGGTTCTGAAAGTTTGTTCTTCACTTTTAATAAGAATAGTTCCAGCCATAAAAAAATATATAATAATAGGGTGAGCAAGGAAACGGAGGAGCTTGCGCCCACGCCCTTCTTATATTCCCCTCTTCGCATTTTTCTCTCTCTTCCTCTCTCTCTCCTCCTCGCAAACTTCTCCCATGATCGCACCGTCCCTCGGCTATAAATCGTTTCGCTTACATCTCCCCCCTTGGTCCCACCCCCTCTCCCCCTTTCCTATCTCCTCCTCCTTCCCCTCTTTCCTCCTCCAGTTTCCCCATATTTATATCATTACCCATCGCTCTTCCCGCATCATCCTCTTAACTTAATCCTCGCCCCGCTTCGCCATCAATATCCGCCGCGCTCTCTCCTCGGATTCCTCCCTCCCCGCCTCCTCCATGCCTTTTTCCACGCGTCAAACCCTTTCTCATCCCCTCCACCCCCATCTTCTACATGTCTCTCACCCTCTCCTCTTTCCTTCCTCCTTTCTCGCCTTCCCTTCCTGAATATTTCCTCCTCGCATTTCCGCTTTCCTCCCTCGGTAATCCAAACCGATTCCCCTCCCCATCTTCCCCTCTATCTCTCCCAGCCCCCTCTCTCCCCTCCCCCTTTCTCTCTCCCTCCGCTGCATCTCTCATTCCCAAAAGGGTTGGTTTTGTTCACTCACTCTCCCTTTTTATTCACGTAAAAAAATTATATTTCGTTTTGTTTAATTTATCGTGATTTTATTTTTGTTTCTCATGTGTGAGGAATTCTTCGGTCCAGGTTCTTGTTCCCCGCTCTGCCGACTGAATGAATATTAATGAATGAAAGGACACGGGCGAGGGCGACATTTGAACCGCGATGCTGATAAACTGCGGAAATATTTCAGCTCCTCACCCGTCGACACTTAACTTCTGGGTCTTTTTTTTTTGCATTTCTTTTTTATTTCCACTAGTTACATGCGCGAGCTCCATTTTTTATATTGTTTTCATGTGCGTCCGTCCGCGGTTTATTGTGTCCCGCCAAATTCTGGAATTGTTTTTTTTTCTGGTACTTTGAATCTCCATTCCTTTTTCCTGAATTTCATGAGTGGAATTGTGGCCCATATATCCTTTCAGCACTTATCCGTTAAGGTGCCTCATGTGATGTGCGCTCTCAAATTCCAAATACCTCTCGTGCATACCAAGCTTATAAACAAATGGATCGTGATTAAAATTTAAAAAAAAATATATTTTTCTAACCTCGGCGAGCAACCCGACGGTTAGTTTTGTGTGCTACGTAATGTCGTGCTAAGCCCTGTAGCGCGTATAATTCACACGTTTAGACTGTGGAGGAGCGACACCTTTCCCCGTGCCGCTTGTGGTTGTTCCAGTCATTTCTGATCCGAGTAAAATCACACAGATTATATTTAGCTAACACTGCCCAAGGTCAATTTTCAGTTTTTAATCCGGTATCCCCCTGTCAAAATTCAGAAGTTCTAGGTGTCTGGTTTGCAATCCACTTGCATTTTTCTGAAGGATATAATATTTCAATACTAAGACTGACCTCGTAATACTCATTTAACGATATCTAAATGCCAATATAATTATATTTTCAAGCGTGAGCTAATACTTATGCAAAGGTTTCCAGCCAGAATTATTAATACTTATCCAATGCATGTACCTATATATTAATTAAAACACCATGAAAAATAAGTATAATGATATTTCTAAGGCAAACTTAGGTACAAACTAATGATAAACCTATAATAGCAACACATTCCTTTAAATTAATGTTGAGTTAATTAGTTTATTACTGAAATTCATTATAATCCTAATGAAAATGAATTGTATAAAAAAATACAAATTGTAATATTTTCAAAACTGTAGATCATTTCCGTTGACAGGCTTTTGCCTGACGGAGCGTTTATGTAAAGTTGTTAAAAAACTATAAATAAATAAAATACAATTAAACGTTTCTTTAACTGTATTTATGGTGTACAAAATTTAATCTTTTGCATTAAAAATATTGTGATGTGGCAAATAAATAGGCAGAAGGGCAAACATAACAGAATATTCCTGCATTTCAAGCGATTTTACTGTTCAAATGCAGCGTTCCTTATTATTTTCGCTTAAATCACATAAGTTATTTAGCTTTAAATTCTGATATATTTATGATGAAATATAGGACGTCAGTTCTCAATTACTAATTGCTTGTAACGGGGAACTCGGTGCCATAGATTTGAAATTCTCACCGGTATTTTTGGAATGAAATATACAGGTGGAACCCGAGAGCGGTATGTTTTATCAATACATATTCCAGATGAGACAATGCTACCGTCAAACTTTATAGGAAGGTAGGTATTCAATAATGGAAATCAGAAACCAGAAACCTTTAATAAATTATTGACGTCTGACGATGAAAAATAAAATATTGCGGTGGAAATGCCTTTTGGTTGGATTACATTATACAGTATAAATCAGAGATTAGGCGGTTTAAAATTCGTAATATTGATGATGCTAATTGTGGCAGGGGTGAAAATAAAGGGATGGTTTGTCTCGTTATGCTCTCAAATAGTGAAAGATCCCACGTTTCCCGCAGTCCATTTATAAAATGTTGCATGTAAATATTTTATTATATCGTCTACACGCACTAAAATTGCATTCCACTGCTATCCTTAAATGGATGGAACAAAATTGTTTCATAGAGTTTAAATATGAGCATGTATGTTTTTTATAAAGTCAAACGTGAAGTTATATATGACTTATCAAAGTAAACGTCAATCGTTACGTTATGAAATAATACCCGAAGCGGAATTCAAGACGAGTCCGCTAACAATTACAATACCTGGGCTGACTCCAAAGTTATTTTCTGCAGTAGGAGTACATCCGAAAATAATATTTTGTCAAACGGTTTAAAAAAAAAATAATGCTTTCGACTTGATATTGATTTCCAAATCAGATTGAGCCGTGTTCGAAAAGGTGGGAAGTAGAGCAGAGGGAGCGTGCGCGGATACTTCAGGCCTTCCTATGCTCCTCATTCCCCCGCGCTCTCTTCCTTTCCCCACGTACCGAAAACCGGGTGCCAACCCAATCTAACCCCAGCATAAACCGACCCCCTCCCCCTTTAGGATGGCTCGGGTCTTATGAGGCCGTAGTGACCATCCGCACTGCACCTTCAAAGATCCCTCGCCACCCTTTCCTCCGGTCAGCCGGAAGCATCCCCGTTGACTGTATTGCGTGTATCGACCAATTCTCTTGCTTTCTTCCCAAGGCCTCCTACTCTATATTTCGTCCCTTCTCCCTTTTTTGCGATAAACTGCTGCAATACGAAGGGCATGTAAGAAATCTAGAAAAGAAAATTATGGGGAATATTTTGCTCGGTGGATGAATGTACAGGACATTCTTATTATTGTTATGTGGGCATTATTGGGTTTATTTATTAGTGGAAGAATCGATCCTAATTACGCGTAGATTCTAATTGCACGCTTTGCTTTAAGATTTCAGAAAAGGTAATGGAGACTGTGACAAATATCGTGATTTCAACAGAAAACTGTCGATTGAAAGTTGTGGGCAATGTATACTGTTTCCATATTGGTTTCCCTCAAGATCCCTTGACAATATATATTGGTAATTTCCTGAAATTCGGTAACTCCAGGCTAACACCTTCTGTAACACACCCTGGTTTTTGCTCACATGATTTCATTTAGATGTAAACGTAACCTTACGTATAGGATGTAAGGCATTCATTACATCAGCTGTGCGTGTTGTACAGAAATTCAATACTATTTCAATCATTGATAAATAGTTGATTCCAGGATTTAATAGAAATAGGCTTTTTGAAGTCCTCTGAGCACCATTCAACCATTTTCCTTATGATGTATGCTCTAGTGCGAGTTATTGTGCATTCAAATATATGCAAATGATAGGGGTTTTTGGGCAGAATGCATACAATATTATGCATCTGAGTAGTTGTATATTTCTTATTTTACATTTCAGGAAAAGAAAATCTGATTAGAGATTGACTCAAATCAACCGCCCGGAAGTGAATACGGTCACTATATTGTGTTCTATACTGTTAAAGCATTGAACGTTTTAATATATATATATGTATATTAAAAAGTTCAAGTATTTTTCCCAACCTGAAAGAAACTTACCTTTTAATTGGAGAGCCGTGACGGAGAAGCGTGGCAGGAGAATCATTGATTATATATATGCATCATGAACGAACTGTCATCGTATCATGAAAAATTCAACGCAAATATGTGTTTTCCTTCATATTTTCTCTAAATACAATCGTTAAGTAAATATTTTTATTTTCTCTTTCCATAAAAATTAATATTTATATTTCCCTATTTAGTTGTGTGCATTGGGAAACAAAATTCCGTGAAAGTTAAAATATTCTTCAAATATTTTCTAATGCAAACGTTTGCTCAGTCAGTCAACCAAGAGAAATTTCAACTCCTTCGTAATCGTCTCTTATGTAACTACACCAGTAAGCAGATATTTTACGAACATCAATCAATAGACACGTCATATCATGAATTACTCTCAAATTTTAAGCAATGGGTACTCTGATAAATCGGCTTGCCAAATTCTTAATCTTCAACACAATTCACCCAAATTTAATTTAAGTAATATTATATAATATCTTTGATTACCTTTCAACCGAATGGTTAATTTGTTTAACTGAAAAGCAGGTGAATGCATGTTGTTAATAGTGGAAGTTGGAAAAATATCCTTAAGCGAAGTGATTGTTGCATTTGTTAAAATAAGGTAGACCGTACAAGACTGTAAGTGACAAGAAATATTTTCGATAATTTTGAAAGGGAATTATTTCACCGATATTATTCCATTTTCTCGAACATCATTATGAAAAGAGATTTATTTCGAGAGGAGTTACATGAGTAATCAGCCAGAGGGCATAAATTACATTATTGACTTGATTGTTTGTGCTCCATGGCATTTATATATGGCGACTCCTGGGAAACAACTGTGATAATTAATTACGATCGTCTTTTTTAAAGTATTAAAGGATTCATGACGGTTCGTAGGTAATTTTTAATGGTTGTATCGCAATAGTGTTGCTTCTTAATAATCTCAAAAATATCAACACAACGAGTGTGGGGAAGGATACGTGTAAGCTGCGTCTCATAAATGTAGTAGATTTATATTTATTTAAATTACTGAATCATGAAAAATGTGCCGTTATCACTCGTTACATGGTTAATTATTTAATTCTAAATGAATTTGAAAAAAAATATTTTTTAAATTTTAATTATTAGTATTAAAAATTTATTCGTGATCTAATTATCTACGTAAAAATTAGTCCACAGTGAGGAATATCTTCGTGTTTGTTGTAGTGAAATTAGGAAAATAACATCATTTCTTTCTTATTATTCGTGCTTTTTTCGTATTACTTATTCTTTTGAAAATGAGTATTGATGAAACAAGTTTTTATTAAAATGTAAAGAGTTATTTCAATACCAAAGTAATGGGAATCTATTTTTGCTACTAAAAAGATTTCCAACGTTGAAGAAACTTTTTTCTAAATTTATAAATAGTCTCGTTTTGTCTGTCATTTCTATTAGAGAACCTGATTAATTTGTTTTTTGCATCTTTAATTATGTCTGAATAGTAAAGATTAAAAAAAATATAGTTTAACTACTGCCTGAATATTAATTTTTGAGTTTTACTCACCATTTGTCCTTGGCATAGTCTTGTAATAGACTTAAATGATCTGCATGCACAGATCAAATCCATAATGTGGTCCGCAGTAATTACAATGATAACTCTGATTTATGAGAGCTTCGGAATTATGATTTTTATCACTTTTCATGGAATTTATGTAATACATAATAGCTTTGATTTGATAAAAATAAGTCTCAATATAAGCGAGAAGAAACATCAGTTCTCAGTAAACCCATAACGCGTAGCAATAAGTCTACTGACTTAATTATCCCTGTTACATTCCTTTTACAAACATAAACATAGCACAGCGGAAATTAAAATTTTCCTTTTTTCAGTACCCAGAGTTTTCATAATTTTCCGCGAAAGGGCTTGATAATTGTTTAAAAATACACACATATCCAAGTGTTTCTTGCTGAAATAAGGAAGAATAATATTTTATTCTTGGTAATTTTCAAATCCCAAGAAAATTGGTAATTCATCTTCAAGTATCTTAAAACATCAATTATTTTATTATTCTTTCCTGCGGTTGGTCGTTTCAATGATTCTCTTGTGCAAGTTAAATACGGAAAACTTGCGCCTTAAATGTAAAAATTCAGAAGATTAAGTCGGGCCGAACCATAATATTCCAGTCAATGCGTATTGAATGCACTGTGGTGATTTCATAAGAAATTAATAATTGCTGTAGGTTTTAATTTTATATTTTGACAAACTTTAGACAGTTGCAATTTGTTTTATTTTAAATGCGTGTTCAATGTTTCAGCGTCAACATAAATATTTATTTCGAAGGTCTTTTTACATAGAAGGAATGTGATGCATCTTTTCTTTTGTTCATTTGACCCTTATTTCTGCGATAACTGTAGTTTAATGAAATTTAGGCCACGCAAATACATTTTTTTAAATATGTGACGTAATCATAAATGTGTTCATAGAAATAGAATGCTTGAATTCGAAGTCTAATTAGCCTTTAAAGAATATTCGTATACTTTTAAAACTCTTTGATTGTGACGAAACACAAAAAAATGTGGAGCAAAAGTACTTCCCTTTTTCGACCCAGTGGGGAAAAACGTAAAAAAAAATCTGAAATTGGGTTTAGTAAAATTAATCGCTCAACAAGATAGAAATATATATCCATATTACCATAAAATCCGATGCTAGAGTGTGACAGAGGGTGTTTAGCCACCAGCCATTAGTGTCACTGAGTATTATAGGCAATCTCTTTCGCTTTAAATTCCATTTCTTCCTGTTTGTTTGCTGACTGCTCCAGTGGTTCGAGAACGCGTCTGGTATTGCATAACGTCCCTCGGTTTCGGGACTTTATGTCAGTACTGGGGCCCAATTAATTGAGGGAAGGTTAAATACCCCCTGATAAAAATTATGCTCTTATTGTACTTAAGATTAAGACTAATTTAGATCTGATATCCGAGCTCCTGATTAATATATTTTTTCTGTTTCATAATTGGTTGTTCTGCAGAACAAACAATAGTGCATATTTCTTTATTTTTTTTCACTACCATGGTACGCTATTTCTGCATAACGCAAACTTGGTTTAATGCTGTTTATGTCTCTATGGGTCTTAACTGCTAAATAATCTCCACCACTGGTCATGTTACATCTGTCTACAGCTTACCCGTTCGTATTATGGGCTCCCAAGAGTTTAAAGGGCATCTGATACGAATCTAGAACCGGCATAGGGTGCTAGAACGACATTCCCTCGCTCACATTAACTTCACGTAGTCTCCGGTATACGCCTTTCATTCGGCTTCAAACCATGAAACTCCGATCCATCCTAGGAAACAAACTATAGATGTGTAGCCTCATTTCGGCACCAGAGACGCCTTGAACGAATGCGTTGGATCTGGGAACCTAAGTCCCTTTCAGAAACCGAAAATCTCTTCAGAACCGCGTTTCAAAGTACCGCTCTTCCCGAATTTTGTGACACTATGCTCCTTAGAACATTTCATGCCACTGACCACTCCCGCCATCGCTTTCAACACCTGAGGAACAGCACCTCCCCCCCCGGTACATACCAAGAGGTCACCCAATCTTCGGCTCCTCGGATATCATCACCACCGTAACGATGGGGCCTTACACGCAGATGGGCCGTTAAACGTCTAACGTTAAAGCTACTTATCATTAGTGTTCCCTCCTTTCCCTCGCCGCACCCCCTCTCTCTGTGACACATCCCACGACGTAGGATTCGTTGACCCGTTATCCGATAGCAAATCGAACCTATTTGCAACGAGGATCGTTTCGGCCTCCGACTCTGCCTTTTCCGTTTCCGCTGGGTGACCCCAAGGGTAACTACTTCCCTCTCTCCCGTTCTTACGTCGGGGTACTCAAAGAGGGGTTCAGGGACCCGAAGAAAGTCCTCGACACTCCATCCCAGTGTCAGTGCACGGGCAGGGCCGAGCTATGTAACGTTCCGCGAAGGAACGGAGAGGGACCTTCTTAATGAATGTCTTTTCGATATCCAGAGGAAAAACTACTTTAATGGGTGAGTGGGGAAGGATTTGTGGAACTTCAGGAAGATGGCAAAAATGGACTTGCATGTGAAATAATTTGAAGGAGGTGTTAATTTTGGTGAGGGTATATGACATCCGTGAAATGGAAGATATAGGCATTCCGGTAGTAGGGAAGGGTGAGAAGTATAGGTGAAGGGATTTAAGGGGTGTGGTGTTAGGATTGAAAGGGTACAAAGGAGTGAGACCATAGGAGGGCCTGGTATTTCAGACAGTCCCGTCATATCGGAACTACGAGCTGATTTTAGCTTCCAAGGGGCATCCATAGATTGGGTTTCCGATTTCAATTTCAATTTTTGTTATTGGCCATTTACTCGTCTACTTTTTTCATTATCGGAGAGGTGCACTTCCGTGTAAACTCTTTCGGTGTTATGATTGATATCATTTGCATCGCACTCCCATAGGGTTGAAATAGGTCAGTATGAGTAGATGCAGGATACACGAATGGTAATAGGTACGTTATTTCTCGATTGAAAATGTAAATTAGTTAGTAATTCAATGTGCCATTTTATTTTTAAAAAAAGGGGAATAAAGATTTTTGTGTGATAATTTTGAGCTACGATCATCTTTGTTTTTCTGAAATAACTAACACTGAAAGCTTAGATGGAAAACATTATGAGATAAAATTAATGTTATTAGGTAATTAAAGTCAATCATTTTAGTCTGCAAGCCTTTAGGAACTACAGAACTAAAATTAGTTGTTTCAGGCGTTACTTTGTGGAAACGATTCAAAATGGATAGTGAACACTTTGTTTTTCCACCTACAATTTATTTACTACGACCAGGTT
>LYUA01000071.1:134689-145398 GCA_002093875.1 Calopteryx splendens | reverse complement strand
TATATATATATATATACATATATATATATATATATATATATTTATTTATTTATTTATAAATACATATACATATAACTATGGCTGGCTATTATATATATATACATATAACTATGGCTGGCTGAAGTAAAGAAAGAAATGGAATAAGGCACCCAAAAAAGTTAGCTTGGGTTGCCGCAGGGGGTTGGAGGGCGTGAGGTGATGGAGAGTAAGAAGTTGCTCAGATAGCAATAAAGGAAGCCTTAGGACAGGATAAGAGCTCACGGAAAGGGGAAAGTGGCGTTGACCTCGGGCAGAAAAAAAGAGAATAAGAGCCGGGAGTGGAGACTTGAGGGGAGAGCGAGAGGCGGGGAGGGAATGAGGGAGGAAATGGTTGGGAGGTGGATAGTCGAAGGGGGCTTGAGGTAGGGAGGGGGTTGCTGGGGGATGGGCTAAGGGGACCTTGCCGAGAAAATGAGAAGATATCGTGGTCTATCGAGTTCTGTAATTTAATTTTACCGCCACTATATGAATTATTGCAGGGTTAAAGTACATTGACTTTGGCATTAATACCATTGTCTGCAAGATCTCCGTGGAGATTAAGCCAGTTTAATTTCACGTGCCTTATGGAAAAGGGTCCGATAGGACTCCTGATCAACCCTCTACGGCCTGCGGCGAGGCGACTATCGTCCTTTTCACCCTTTCCCTTTCTACATGAGCACAGATTATAAAAATTAAACTCTCAGCAGTTCCTATATTAATGTCATTCTTCATAACATTTATCAAAATCAAATTATATATACGTTCAATGACTTTTGTAACATCTCTTATTCACTCGGCTTAGGTCAAGCCAATGAATGAATGTGTGTTTGAGAAGTAAAAGCATAAAATGCTACAGATAATTTATTTGACGCTATAAATGTTGGACTCCATGTTTCATTGGATAAATATCTGAGATTGACTATACTTTTTATTACTAATGTTGACGAAGGTGTACATAATCAAATCATCTTCCGAGATTAGCATGTCCTAGTTTTACGTTGGATATCCGCATATACACTTTCAAGGTGTACTTTTTTAACCATATATTGAAAATATCACATTTTTACTCGCTCTAATTTAAAAAATATAGGTTAGGTGTATCGTGCCCTGGGGTAATGAATCTCATTTAAAATCCTTATAAATTTGTCGTTTTTTTTTTCTCAGTATCATAAAAAGAGGAATTATTTCAACTCTATTCGGCTTGAAGTGGTTTTTTTATTTTTATTACAATATTTTTATTACAAATACAATTTTGTGAATACATTTTGTACTGTTCATAAATTTTTAGCAAATTTTTAAATGCGTATTCAAACACATAGGGATCATTATAATTCAAAATTATATGGGGTTGCAAGTTAAGTGTACTTAGAAAATAATGTATTGTGTAATTAAAAATATAAGCATGCCTATAGTCATTCATAAATAGAAATCAATTTCTTCTTTTTTGTTTCTTCTTCTTGAACGTATTCCAGATGCACAGTGGTACTTTAAGAATATAACTATATTCAATAAGTATTAAATTCCAACTTTTCACAGTAAAATTCTATTCATTGTAAAAAATTGTTATTAATATTCGTGTTATCTCTTCAATTTGTTCTTACTTTAACCATCATTATGAATTAGTGTGTATGAATGTGACTATAAGTTGCCAAAGATAGTAAAAATCTATCAATCTTTTAGTTAGAAGTTAATACTATAGTCAATTATTATTATAGTGATGAAAGAGCGAGGAAGGATCTCCTGCATCAATATTTTGGCCAGCTTGCAGAAATATGTTAAATTCGATGGCACTGCTGTACAGTGAACTTCTACTTCATTCCCTCAGGTTATTTAAATGATATCAAGCAAAGTTATAAAATGAAATAAAACACAATTATAATAGACCACCATTTACTCTGTAGATGAGTGAAAGCGTTAGAGAGAGAATAAATAATAATATTATAAATAAAAAATAAAATTATTTAAAAAATACAAAATAAGTTGAACGGAGTAGAACGTTGAGACAATGAATTTGCATATCAGAGTAATGTGCTTTATTCGTGGAAATAATGAAGTTGATTTTTTTCTATATAAACTATGCATGCACACGAATATCATAGCAAAGTTAAAATTTCTACTGGATAGTATATCGGTATGATATGCACGGTAAAAATTTCACGTATTGCTTCTCCAATATCTTTGACTATAACTGAATTTCTAACAGTTACATACACCGGTTACTTGTGCTAATGTGTGAATTTCTGATGTGCACAGAGATATTCAAATGTGCTTTTCATTTAAATTTTAAAATTTAATTATGGCTAACTTAAGCAACATCCCTTTTTCAGTATGAAAGAGTTTATTTCACTTCCTATTTCACGTATTCTTCCGAGGCATCGCTAAAGTTAACTGACACTATTATTGTATAATAAAAATATCAAGATTTTAAATTAGTCTGGATATTACAGAATCTCCATCATTTAAAAAGTCTCCACATAACCAACTAAGTTTGCGGACATTGAATGTTTCTCTAATGCAACAATTTGAACGTTCATTATCTAGATAGAGTTACTAGATGTCAAAAATTAATTAATATCATATTAATTTTCTCTAACTTAGTGCTGTGTTATCTTTCCATTAATTTTTTTAATTAATTAGGACTCCGATTTATACAAGTAAAAATTATGAGTTATGGTAGTAAAAAGTAGCTATTTGAAGGACATATTATTCGGAAAACCTTAGGAGTACACCTCATAGTAAGTACAGTATTTTAAACTAAACGGAAAATTGTACACGACTAAACAGAATTGTGACAACTTGCAGAAAATTCGCATGCACTAATGTCAACTTTTCCATGCGCAGCACACCAATTCATGATAATGGATTACTTGGTGTCCGTTTTTGGTTGAGGGCCGAACTAGCAATGTGCATAAATATCCTAGTAGATAATCTATGAGTTATTTTCTTCCTCTCCCTCAGTTGTGCAATCAATATCTCAGTAAGACGTTTTTAGGCAGTTTTACTGGAACTCGATCTAAACTAAGAGACCAACCTTGGAAAGATCTAAGTAGTCTTGAAATTCCTGCTAGACACTGGAAACGGATAATGGATAAAATTGGAATCGGTTTTTAAATTCTAAAATTGAGATACTAAAATTGCATTAAAAAAAAATATTTTAATATAATCTTTATTGTCATATTTTTAATTTTGGTGAGCGTGAAGAACGAGCAGAAATTTAAAGGTACCCTAATCATCATGAATGCCTCTTATTTACAGTATTATTTAGTAATAATATTATGTATGAAAAAAAATTTAGATTAAGCGTCCATTTGTTATTATCGTAGATCAAAAAATAAACCTGTTGTAAGATCTATGTAATTCCATGCTTCCTTTTATGGTTGTGTGTGAAATATATTAATAACACATAGGTTAAGTAAATAATGCACTTTCACAGGAATAATTTAAAACTTATGGGTAATATTTTGCATTTAAAAGAAATATTTTTGCCTCTGAAGAATTAAATGAAAGCTTTATTGAATTTAGGCGTGGTATTCGATGACGATAACCATGATTTTAGGTCATCCAGTAATCACAGAACCTACTGAAATGTCTACTAAGAATTAGACTTTCTGTAACTTATTAACGAGAAGCTTTTTGGGAACGATTTTTGTGCAGAAATCTATTCCTCGCCATGAGTCATGTTATCTGCTATGTTTCCGCTCCATCACTTCCATGCAAGAATGAATTAATGATTCGTCCCTTCATCCCATTCCGTGTTAAAGGACTAGGAAATCGTAACGTGTATCCTTATACTTATGCAGCAAATTGAGTTGTTTGTATTGCGCGCTGCCTATATTCACGGCGCTAAGGTATCCAGGCAGTTGCAGTGCCGCCCAATGTTTTCGCTCGGAGCCCCATTTCCTTCCTGACCACTGCCGCTCAGAAACTGGGCCAAGCCCACAATGTCGCACACATTGCAACAGTTCCGTCCCTGCAGTGTATGAAAACCCAATATTTTGACTCCATGCCGCGCTAACCCCATTCGCCGTCTCCCTGCCTTTTCTACTGAAGTCCCTTCCTCAATCGCTTCCTCCGATCTTTTCCGTATTCTCTCATCCGCTGTACTTCTTGATATGGGTCAAAAACCTTCTTAGGGTTTGAATGATATCCATCTATATCATTCTTATTTATATTTAGTCAAATGAATGAAAGGAGAAGCAATTCAACCTCATTCGTGCCAATGATGTGAACGTCAAAGTTTAGTCTAAAGATAGATCTCTGAAATAGACAAACAAGAACTAAATTCACTGGCATTCGAGGAATAATTCCTAGGAAATGGGGAAATCGCTAAATGCTTAATCATCCCTACAAGGCAAACAGCCATCTAATGGACCTGTTTCGTGTCGTGTAACTAATTTAAAAACTACGCGTTTATTTTTCATTCGGCTTTCACAGTATTTTAAATAAAATTTGAAAGGGATAAAAATTCTTTCAAAGAATACGTAAAGCAATGTTTTTTTGTATCATTATGGATTTTTATCCATTACATTAATATATTCAGCTACACTTAATTTTAAGGGATAAATTTCCTTACTCTTTTGACATCAGAATATAGTTTTTACTAATGATTTTGTATGTAGTGCACTGGTGGTAGATTGTTTCATCTGGGGTACTGATGAGCTAAATCTCACATGTCATCGCTGTTCATGAGTAAGAGCATCAAAGTTACCCAACGCTGAGATAGAACTTGAATCCGTGGCTTTGAGGCATCAAACGAGAATGTTTTCCACCAAGTATCTCTGATACCATGCAATATGCAACTCACTTAAATTCTTTTAGGTATTTAAAATGATTTAGTTATGCACTGAGAATTTGGTATTTCAGGGAAAAAAGGTATATTTTTAATATTTTTGTGGTTGTTTAAGTGAATTTGGAATGATTATCATTTATGAAGTAAAAGAGCTGAATTACATTGCATGATTAAATAAAGGATTTGAATTTTAGTTTCAGCAAAAACCCCTCATTTCGATCAATTTTTGAATATGTTTGAGGTTTTATGGATGTATATCGTAATTATTGCTACTGTGTTTGTCATCTTCAATGGATGACAAGAACCTCTTAAATCCTACCTTATCAATTCACGATAATTTTCAATCAATGTTTACATAATTCATTATGTATATACATCAAAGTGGATTTTCCATTATTGTTCCATTGTAAATGAATGGTGTTCAAATCATCCTTCATCGCACATTCAGTATTTAGTGTTGCGATACAATCCTTGATGAATGTAATAATCGTTGTTGTTTTTCAGATCTCATTTTTATAGTTGTAAGCAAACTGCATGGAGAAATTATTCATTATGATGAAAGATTATTTATTCTTCATATTTTAATATTTATTTTGTCATAACAAAATGGATAAAAATGGAAAAAATGGATTCCCAGAATCGTAGATTGGTTTTTAGGTAAATTAACATACTTTCTCCATGAAATGTCTGGAAAGATAAATTAACTACCTAAAAGGCATATTTCAATACTTTTAATTATATACTATTGATTTTCCAAGCATGTGTTTTGCAACTTGGAGATCATGTGAGATTATCTACATAAACGTATTTAAGAACTAGTGGGTTGAAATTAAAATGATACTTTTAAATATTTCGTAATAAATTTTCATTCAATATGTTTTAGTAACACATTGTAAAAAGTTCCCTTACTTTAAAATTTTATCAATAAATAGTTTGCTAGAGCTTACCCTTCATACAATTTCTTTTTAGAAAGGCACGTACAATATTTTATCATTATTCTGATTTGAGGAACTAATAAATCATTCAAATACTTATCATTGCAGCCGCTGCATTCTGCAAACGCTCTCATTAGTCTAGCCGTTGTCAATAAAAACACGCTTTCTTGGCTATTTTATTTTTCATAACCATTTAACTCTGGTAAGTCGGTATCCTCGTCACAATACCCTATATATTTTCAGAGCAAACCTACCGTAAATAGCCAAGGGCTTTGGCAGACAAATTAATTTTGTTAAGCAATCGTGCGGATGGGTGGTGAAAAAATTCTCCTTTCTTGACGAAAAGTTAACTACTATCAATTCTCCAATCACATTTTCTATCGGAGTTTCCTGATATTTCTTTTTAATTTATTTTAATTTTACACATATATAATGAACGCACTCGGTATTCCTCTTCTGGGATTATCTAAGAGGAGGTGGTGACGAGCCTGAAACTTGATTTTTTTTGTATCATTCCCTGAACCTCTCCCTCGCCTTTCCTACTTATTTGAGACAGAGACGGATGGAGTGAGGATTGAGGGCGAGAGAGAGAAGGAGGCGGATGGTTTGGGGAGAGGAGGTTGGGTCGAAATGGATTCTCGTCTCGTAGTAGTGATTCCTATTGTGCGTGTGCAAACTTTAAGCCTCTACTCGGGGATCTCGTCGCCCGCTGCCCAACGTCAAACGCAATCCCTCCCTGAGTTTTTCTTGAGACATCGAACCTTGGACGGAGGAGGTAGGAGGCGAAGATAGGAAGTAGGAGGTGATGTGGAGACTCGTGGTCGTGGATGAGGTGAATGGAGCTTCCCTTCTTGTCCCTCACAAGCTCTCCCTCTCTCATGTTCTCTCTCAATCCTCTCTCCCTCCTCAACCCCCTCTCTCTCCCACCATAAATGAGCCTTACGTCTGGGACAATCAAGTGGCGAAGCGGAACGGAAGTCCCTTTTCCGACTTCTATTCTCTCCGTGCGGCGGCGATCGTCAAATGGACTCCTGTGAGGACGTGAGGGAAGAGATTGCAGGCCCGAAAGAATCTTCGCCTCGCAATCCAAAAGGCAAATAATAATAAAGGTGGAGATAATGAACTTGGCTAGTTTTACTCGCTTCAATAGACGAAATGATGGATTTGAATGATTGACTCGTTGGCAAATAATTGCTAATGGTTCGATATATTTCGAAGATAATATTATTTCCACCTATTACTCAACCATGTTATCATACGTTAAAGTGAAAAGTGTTAGTCAGAAAATCTGTACCAGAATCTTTGTTTAGACATCGGAATCCGGTACTTATTGGGATTTTTAGTATCGCTGGAGATTGACTTTGACGCAGAGTTATATGCTCAAATGAATCTTGAAAGAATGAGTTTATCAGGTGTTTATAAGTAATATAATTAAGAACGACGCTAAGTATAAATCTGTTCTTACCTAATATTCTATCAATTGTAAGAATATATCTGTTGCTACCCATATTAATAATGCACGACCATTTTCTTAAACAAAATATCAGTGTTTCATATAAAAATATTAGGGCATATATATGAAATTATTACCATGGTGTTTTCATTTCAACGGAAGTGGATACGACGCATAAAAAGGGTAATTTATTTCTCCCTCCAATATATTCTGCTTGGAACGACAATAAATACGCATTCAAATGTCGTGACACATTGTTTACCGTAAAACACCTCTCCCAGAAATATGAGATAAGCATGACATTCTTAAATGGCCGGTGCTATTTTCCTACGAATTCCCTACCTCAGTTTAGCTACGCAGAAGAACGTTATTCAGTGACTTAGAGTTATGGCGAGGTGGCTCTTTACCTGCAACAGAAAAAGGCAACGTAGCATACAGCATAAAGATTATACGCTACTAAGAAATAGGAAACAAGCTGAGCTGTAGATATTATTTATAGTTTGGAATACTAATTGACGCATCTTTTCTTTGAAAGAACATAACGAATTTCCGGCTCATGAGGTATAAAAACACTGTACGAACAAAATATTCCACCGCATTAAGTTAGTTTAAGGGTGCATTTCATCTTAGTTAGTGGAACTCCCATTGGCGGGTAAATTTGGCGCCATTGTGACAGCGGTAGTAATTCGTTTTGGAGATTTTCAGATTTGTACGGTTATGTTCACAATAATCATTGCGATATCAACTTTTACATGTATACATAATATGTATGGCCAAGGTAAAATTCTTTCTCGATATATTTGAAAAAAAATTTATCCAATCTCATGTTAATCGCATTAGTTTATAGATTCCGTTTCGATCTTTGATGTTAATATTTATTTACTATTTTTCTCGATAACTAATATTAATTAAAATAATTACTATATTATGCAGCCAGCTTATTATCTCAGCTTCGCACAAGCTGTGTAATTATTCGGGTACCAGGTCTTCCCGGGAAAATGAAGGCGGTACAGGGAAAAGATCTATCCCCCTTGCCATGAGTTGTGAATTTCCCTCGTCATTGGACATAGTATTGGTTGAGCTCTACCATCACATACCACAACCGACTTTCGGGTTGATTACTGTGATTTAGTTACTTTTGGTTAAGAACGAAATTTTTCAAACATTTTTATTAATTAATTAGTTTACTGAATTATAATATATATAGTAATTATTTTAAACCAAAAAGGTGTGTTTATACATTGAGCATTACATAAAAATAACGCAATATGTCGTACTTCATGAATCTAAACATAACTTAGGAGTTTAAACTCCATTATTCTCTGAAAACTCCGGTTATACTTTGAAACTTACTGTCGTCGCCTTAGCTTCAGTGCTCCTTCTACAGGATTTGTTTCACCATATTTAAGAGTGTTTTCAGCTGAAAACTCTTACTACAGAGACTTCTGTAAATCTTTAATATTTTCCTAAATGAGATAAATTTCTCTATATTTCCGTCTATACTTTCTTCCCACTTTTTGTATTCTTTAACGTAATTAGTTTGTTTTATTCAAGAAATTCCTGAACGCAATCAGAATCTGAACAACAATTGTAATTTTTCTGTTTATATAATGACATTTTAAAATTTGAACCAAACCTGCACTTTACCAATGTACCTTAAATAGATTCCATCTTTCACTCCACATTACAAGTCCATTTAACATGTTCTTCCTTCAAACTGTAACCCTTTTTCAAGAAGAAATGCAATCTGGACGCCTTGCTACTGGGAATGCTCCCCTAAGGACTTAAAATTAAGTATGCTTTAGAAGATATTCGGCATTTTATTACCATCACATTATCACTCCACGTCTTGTGATTAGAAGTAACGTAATAGTGAAAAATGCCATTAAGCGACGTATAGAGCATCTACGAATTTTGAATAAAATACAGCCACCCGATTTTGCCGTTTTTGTAAGGAATCTAATGGTTCCTTTTATAGACATTTTACGCTATTTATTCTAAATTATGTACGTTTGGAGACGATTTTGTACAATCCCTAGAGTTTAGAAGCAAAATCTTAGGTTTTTACAGCCTGTAGTTGAACTAACCTAAGTAATGGTAATTTATTTCTTATGTTATTTCATTAAAAAGGTCATGCCTAATACAATTACAGAATTTTCAAAGTATGTTTAGGTTTGCTTATAAAGAATGTATGACTATTAAATCACCAGTATCCTCCCTTCCATGACTTTTTCTACTCCGTCACAATCGCTGGAGACGTCAAGCAGTAAAGTGTTTATATGATAGTAGTGTTACCATGACATATAGTGGATAAAATGGACCGCGTTGGGTGACTTTTGACGTGTCTCTTATAGTTAAGTATAAAGTGGCATCACACGGGTTGCTAAATGCTTGGCCCACGATTGAAACAGGAGTATCATCCCTAAAACGTGTTTGGTTGGAGTCTGTACTGCTTCCATGCTGCGTTAGAGATAATATTTTGCGCCGGGGTGCTTTAATGCTTCCACTACTTATCAATCATTTAGAATTACTCTGTCTCTGTGACGCGCTTGTTAGTGTCCGTCGGGGGCGTGTGAATGCAGGCGTCAGATCCCTCTGGCACTCGATGTCTACTCCCCACGTCGCTTCGTTGTCGTCCATGAGTCGGGGCAGAACGAAAACGCCACGCAAACGAAGATCCGTGCGCCGAATGCGCCCTGGGCGGTGCACACGGAATATGCTATGAGGGTGACAGAGCGAGAGCAATATACTTGCATATGCATCGGATGGGTGAATGGGAGGGAAAAGGGTTGGGACGCAGTGCCCCTCCTCCTACAGTCACCTCTTAGTGAACACTTATGGGTTATTTTGACCCCTGCCGTGTTGAGAACGCGCGGGAAACCAGCGAGAGAGGACACATAGTGCATAGAAATGAATAGAGGTTGGGCGGGCCGAGTGTCGTTGGTGTTGAGACTTGGTCACATAGTATGCTCGGGGTCAATACGTCCGTTCGGATTTTCTAGTTTGGACAAGGGCGTTTTATTTGGAGAACGAATGGAGATCGGAGCCATCTTTTTTATTCGAAAGCATTCAGTTCTGATGCATTTTATTTAATCTACCATTCTCGATTCCCGTAGAGACTCATAGTCACTGTGGAGTGTGTGCGTGAGGCGATGAAAAGTCTCACAAAAGCTCCGTGGAACAAACAGTAGGTCGATTCTTTCTTTTTGTTTATTTTTTCGGTCGTAGGCATGCTGTCGTGGCGAAAGTACCGCGTTGCATAATGTGAAAATCAGCTCCCGCAATCAGCAATATCCCCCGCGATCCACCCCCCGGGAATTTCGCTGCTCTCTTATTTATTTTTGCATTTGGTTTTTTTTTCGCGGTGGCCTTTCGGCCTCCGTTCGGACTCGCCCTTTTCACGGACGTGCGCTCCGCCGAAATGGCAGAAAATAAAATGTAAAAAAAAGAGGCACTAACCGTGGCATTAATTCCACTCGATTTTCTCAATTTGAATTCGAGACCATCACTCAGG
>LYUA01000071.1:107790-119421 GCA_002093875.1 Calopteryx splendens | reverse complement strand
TCCCCCCCCACGCCCGCTCCTTCCTGCCCCGAAGACTTATTCATCATTTTGATGCGCCATTATATCGATGGGGGCCCTCTTTTAACCGCTCCATCCTCCTTTCCCGTCCGCCGCTGGGTTTCCTGCCAAATTACCCTCCCACTACTCCTCGTGATGCACGTCAACCTTACCTAAAGAGTAAGCTCTTCATCCTTTAGCCTGAATTATATCCCGGTAGCTTGCTATATTTACAGCCAATGCACGTGAGGATACGGGTGAAATGCGGTGG
The DNA here is from genome assembly GCA_002093875.1 of Calopteryx splendens. Lineage (NCBI taxonomy): Eukaryota > Metazoa > Arthropoda > Insecta > Odonata > Calopterygidae > Calopteryx > Calopteryx splendens. Next base: position 119,153 of record LYUA01000071.1, on the reverse strand, counting down.
AATCCCACCGATCGCCAAGAATGTTTCCCTTCTCCAACCTCTCTCAGGCGCCTACGGGAATCTTGCTAGAGTGCCGCCGGCGTATCACTCGGTAATTCCGTCGGAGTTTGTAACGCTTTCAATGTGCCTTTGGATCTCCTACCGGCGATTTTTCTCTCCTTCGTTCATCGTCTACGTCCTCCACGTCCCGGAGCCTTGATACTCCCAAGCGTCTCCTCCACCTCCTCTTGTCATTCCACGAATGACGGTGAACTTCAAGGTCGCCGTCGAAGACTAATCCCACGCTGACACCGAGTGCAGTTTCGATTACTCAGAGGAGTGGATAAACAAATTGCTATGCGTGAAAATTCATGAACCTCTCTAGATAAGGGTTAGTCCCAGCGGGTGATATTTGATGAAATCTTCGTCATTATTTCCTCACTAAAGTGGATTCACCCTGAAAACGCTTTGCGTATTCGATAAAGTGCACCGAACTTGTGTTAAAAGTTCAACATCTTCGTCTAATCTTGCATAGATTACCGTATACGTGGAAGTCGTTGACAATTTTTTTTAATTCTTCAGATAAGTTAGTCTCTCACAATCAAACACTATAAAATCAATAGAGAAGGTAGGCAGGTTTATTTTTCGAATTCTACCGAAGTTCGGCAATGATTCTAATCTATCCTATCTCATTCCAGAAATACGGGATTTTTATGATCAGGCAACTGTATCATTCATTAACCACACTCTTTTCCCTTTTTTTCTAATTTCAAATTAATATATGAATTTTCGGACTAAAAATCAACACAAACACTAAAAAAACAAGCAGGAAGAAAAAAAATTAATTTTCTGTTACACAAAAGCAATATCGATATGCTTATTTGGCGCTGATATTTATTCTTATTTGTTTTTAAATTTAATAGTATCATAATAGAGGCGTGAACTTTTAATTTTAATGAGAATAATTAATTCTGTCAAATTCTAGGCCACCTTTGTTCCATGCCCAGTCGCCTATGTCCCATATGGCATTCCGGAATTCGAGGTCACCGATTTTCCATTTTTTATTTAAGGAATTAAAAATAACCTTTTGCTTGATGAAACAGAATAAGAAATAAGCCTTGATTTGGTTGGGGGCTAACTAGTCCGTACTCTCTCTGGAAGATGGCTTTTGGATGAAAGGAAAATCCTGAAAACGATGAGACTCTTAATTGCACAATATAGAGGGACTTAGGAACTATTATTTGGTAAAGGGATGCGAAAACAGGAAACAAATGTACATGATAAATGAAGCAGAAACCGATAATCAAATGCAATAGGAAGAATGAAAAAGAAAAAGTTTGGGAAGTGACAATTAATGTGTGGCAATTTTTCATGAACAGGGGAAGGGGGAGTTGTCCTTGGGAAGCAATTGAGAGCAATTTATTGCAGATTGGAGGAAGGAGCAATCAAAGGAGGTTATTTGGTATTTGGCGGAAAAATTAATTCCGGAATGTCGACGCGTTCACCTATTTTTTTGCTCCGGCAGTTGGCCAATTTGGATTTCTGGTCTATTTCATCCGTTTGCCCTCAGTTCGACTGTGATCGTGCAAAGGGATATTCTGCTTATATCCTTCTGATGAGAAAGGAGGGGAGTCTTGGTCTTAATTTTCGTTCCTACATTATTTGCTCTTAACAATTTCGTGGGAAGAGTTGTAGCATTCATGACGAATGAGAAAAAGCAGAGAAATTTGTTAGTCTACCAGCACAAACGCATGAAATCTAAGCTTATAGGAGATCAGTAAACCATTATACTTTTAAAAAAAATTATTTATCTAATTTTTTATAATAATGAGTAGGTACTAATGTATTTTAGTTTTCAAGTTAAGCATTATAATAATTTTTGATTGCAAAAGTTAAATAATAAGTAGTAATTTTAATTCTAAGATAAACTTAGCATCTAAATATTACAACTCATTTATCAAAATCAATCTAAAGTTTGATTTTCATAGGTGAGGGTAGACGTCGCTTCGAACTAAGCCCTCAGACTTAGGATAGCCAAGCGTTCATAGAAGGGGGGAGTCAGTTCCTGCACCTGTACCACCTGCTATTTGCACTGCATTTCTTGTGTCCATAGAATTGGACATCTTGGATTTCAATTTCCAAGGACATATTACTTTGGGATTTGAACCTGGATCTTGCTACCTACGGGGCTAACACGCCGACGAATATTAAGGCCATTTTAGAAGATTAGGAGAACTGATAAAGGCATATTCCCGTATTAGAAGTTACTGGAAATACTTGAATATAATAAATATAGACATGAAAAATTTTAAAATATGAATAACGTAAACAGCGCAATGTTAGAGTATTGTGAAATTGAATTCAAAGACGAGTGTATAGTATTGAGAAAGTGGTCGCAAATAAACTTTTATTATTGAAAGGAACACACAATGGAGGAATTGGGATATTTAGACATAAAAGATTATCTTAGAGTGAAAAATATGGTTGGTTCAAACACACATATCAGGGAAATGAAATAGGACAGAAGGTTTGTTTTAAGATTTTTGCCAGAGTCAAGTAATTAAGTCTCGTCTTTATATTGCGCAATAAGCGTTTCTTTTACGTTTAAATGGCGTAGCTCGACTTGTTAAATTCTGTTTTGGCCTTTTGTTTGCAAAACGTATGGCATCCCATGCTTTTCGTATTCTTTCCTGATAAATATTCTTTTTGAATTCATATGTGATTTCTATTGTTGAAGCTGTCGTTTTCCTGGGAAGACAAGACATTTTCATTCGCTTTTAAATTAAGGAAAACAATCATATTGAAAGTTTACATGAAAGCCAAGGTGAAAATTAAACCCGGAAGCTTGAATAAATTGTAGTGCTCTATATTTTGCACATCCTGTATAAATACTAATCTTCTTTGGTTAGCTTGAATTCAACGTAAATCAGGTAATAACCTCTTGCTGTTTCCATTCATATTACTAATTTTAAGTTAAATTACATATTTGTGGAATTTGTAGGTGGGGATAAATTTTCGTATACCATGTAAGATTAGTGCTTTAAGAAAGTATTTCTAATTTTTTTCCAGTCTTTTTTTATTCTGGTTCTTTTTTCTCCGAGAGTAATTTAGGTCAAGATTACATTTATGTTAAGTATTTCCATTTCTACAAGCATGTACCGGATGCACTACCTCAACAACTGCCAGGGTTCCCCACCGACTTCAATGTTACATATTTTGCATCTAGTTTTTTTTTATTTTAACAGCAAAGAGAAAAATATCGGAATCCTTCACTTTTTATTTTGATTAACTCTGAGCTGAGTCAAACAGTAACGATTTTGTTTCGAGAATATAGCTTGCTCGAAGACGTAATCTCTTAGAGTTGCCTAAGTTTACTTGCTTTGTTAGCTCACCGGAGAAACTGATTAAACAAATGCAGATTAGTACATTGCAGCGAAGCGTTACAGGCAAAAGGAGGTTACATGGACTATTTCCACGAGCGTGGAGGGCGCTTTTGAGAGTTGGTTGTGCAGCACCGTAAATATTCTCCTGCGTGCCGGCCAAAGAGTGCATGGTGGAATAAGACAGCCTCCCGTACTGCACTAATGAAGAAATATTAGTGTACAAAGTTCGCAGACGAGGGATGCTGGAACTAAGGATGAATTTTCAAACTATTTTGACTCAGCAGATGATATCATCGTCGTCCCCAAGTCCAAGAACTGGAAGTCTTCTCGGAGAATGAGCAGATGCGGAAATTACGGGCGAAGTCGTGAAAATCGTTCAACTTATCCTTGATGAATTTGATTCAATTAAGTCGAAATTCATTACAAGAGAAATCCAGGATTCTGGCATCAACATTTAATACGCTATCATTTATATTTTCTGGTTTATTTATATAATTTATATTGTGGAACTTATGGACTTCATTCCAGAGGAAGTTCTCGTGTTTTTTCACCGTTATTAATAAATACTCGACAATCGGTTTTTACCTCGATAACACAACATTTTCCGGAAATGATGAACCCGTCGCAGGTAGATGTGAACTAAAAGTTTGCTTAGGTGGCAACACATTCACTTCTCACAATATTACTATTTAATTCATGAATTTGCATAACTTACGCTGCTAAAAGGAGATAAAAATACAGGGCGATGTTTATAGGGCGATCTTTTTGAAATATTTTAATTATTTTCAATGGTATTAATCGATTTATTTGTTCGTAAAATAGACTGAGCAGTCATCTTGGACGAGTAAAAGGCCGTTTATGCTGTTCGGTGGGAACACTCGGTACACAGAATTAATAAGCGATTTTTCTTTTCACTATGTATTTTCAAATGACCCCCTCCGACCCCATGTTTCTTAATTTCATCCTCTCTCCGGCGTGCTTACTTAATGTCTTCTACGGACTTTGACGCGTTTTGTCTCTGATGACGTCTGCACTTCTCCATTAACGTATGGCGCCGTCCCCTTTGTGTTGCCGTCGTACGTACGCTGTGCGTATTTGTTCTGCAGAGCAAGCAGAGAGAGCTCTCCTCGAGCAAGCGAGAAGCTGCGCGGAGTTGAGTCCGGAGGATTTTTAGTGAATGAGATGCATTTCGAACGAAAGTGGGTCAGTTGGGTCTTTGAAGTGGCGTAAACGTCAGAACTCCCTCATGGGATAAAATGGGTCTTAATTCTCCATACTCGCCGGATGGTTCACTTAAGATTTTGGGTGGCGGAGTCGGCGGATAAAAAAAAGGAAAGCAGATACAAACCCGAGGGTCCCAGGGTTGACAACCGGAACCCCTTGGTCGCAGAAGACCCCTTCCGATACGGAATGAAGTGGAACTTGTTAATGGCACCATTGGTTCGGGTAAAGAAGGGTAGCTACTTTTACGGATTGTCAGTCAAAAATCACGAAAGAGTGGAGGCAAAAATTCACTTCTTCTTAAGTCAGAACTGAGGTTTTAAAATGTAATGATATTTTAAAAATTAACTGCCTAAATATATGACTAAATGCTGATTTGAGAGGCGTACCATATTTTCTGGTAATACTTAGAAACAGGTATTACTGATTTCGATATGATAAGTGATATTCAGCTAAGTAACTGGAACTAATTCCTTTATTTCCTAATTCATGTTTACTTGAGAAAGAACATTTTTGACTACCTTTCCACCGTTTTAAATATTTTGTCGATTTATTTCCGTTATTATTTATATTGCTTGAATGTCGACAAGTCTGGTAAAGGAACTGCTTGAGAAATTGTTTTCGATGAGATATCAAATGGCACTACCTACTAAGTCTCTTAAATCTCTCAGCATAGTAAAATGGCATGGAAGAAAACAGAATTTTTTACGAGTCTGTTTCACAACTTTCATTATTAGCCCTTTAATTGATAATGAACTTATCTGTCGGCCAGTACACTCAGAAATTCCATTTCAGTGTGCTAAATGTATTTCCTCAGGGAGCTTATTTAAACACCGCACTGAAGAGGAGTCCTCCATTATTTTACTTTTAAGGATTTTAATGTGTCTTAAATGATTGGAATCACTGCTCATGTGGTTATTTTTTACAAAAATATTATATAATGAATTCCTTACCGTGAATACTGTAAAGTAAAAGTATATCAGTACTCTGATGGCAAGAAAAAAACGTTCTTTGTCCTCCTTGATGTCCATGGAGAATGAACACATTGTAGTATATGACTCATAAAGTGCGAATATCATATTATATTTGCAGGTATATGCCCCTATAAAATCTTAGGCCATCCTTTAGAAAAAAAGCGCGTTTTTAATGCCAAATATGAGTCGAATCCAAGGGGATGCAGTCGTTGTGCCTCGATTGGGTCGAAACCTATGCCTGCAGCCTATTTATCAAGCTGCTGCTTGAAAACAAGCTTCTGAAACTTGAACGAAAACACCCTTGTCACCATCACCGCAAGGCACGAATGTTGCATGGGACCTTTTTTCTCTCCGCTCATTGCCTTGCAAGACGTCAAGCGATGTCGTGCTTACAGGTACGCGTACGCCAGAGAGATTGTTTGCCAGTCTAATTTTTGTCGTTTAATATCTAGTGATTACAGGCTATTTGTTGTAAAATACGTACTATATCCGTTGTTCCACTTCAAAATAATCTATTTTGGAGTGATATGAGTAAATATAACAATTTATAGCAGTCTTACTCGATGATAGGGGAGAAGTAGTCCGAATGAAGCTCAATCGAAGTATTCGATATTTACCAAACCCATCGTTGCTGTCAGAATTTTTATCATTATGGACTAATTTTTGTTTCATCATAAACTTTCAAACATCATTCATGTCATAAAAAATTCGTATGATGCTGCGTTGGTAGAGGATATAAATATAAGGTTCAAAACACCCAGGTGGGTACGTAGGTTTTGATAACTTTTATAGTTTACCAACAGTATATGAATGAGTTATTCAAAATTCGTAGGTGCAGCTTAAATAGAATAGGAGCACGATTATTCTCAAAAAGTAAACTTCTCTTTTTTTCAAAAATTACCTATTTTGAATTTACTAGGGGATTATCAGTAGTCCTTTTTTTTAATCACTCGAGGTCGATCAATTTATCTGTCCTTTTGTTAGATGCATGCTTTTAATGTGGAATTTATTTTTTTTTCAACTTTTACATCTTCCTAGTACCAAATAATTAGCATTTATTTTTATTGCATATTTCGCTCACAATACGTTTATTACCTACGTTCAGGGTGACTTTTCAAGTGAACCAAACTCATTCAAAGTCCTAATATGTTTTTACAAAACATTTTTTTCTTTTTCCTGAACAAAAAGTGGTCTATGAAAATTATGCACAAACTTTCCAATCTGTGCTCCAATATTACTGTAAATAAAACACTTCCTAAAAATGAAAAAAACAACTTTTTCAGCCCTATGCCCTCACATAGAGAGTTAATTCCGCGTCTACATCGTTTCGAAATTTCCCTTAAACTCTTATTACTGAGAGATCTCCACTAAAAAGGGAGTGTAATGTCAAACAATTTCATACCAAATCCTACCTAGGTGGTAATCCATGGGCGAAAATGGTGCTTCAGACTTCGAGGATCACTGGGATGGAAATATGAGATTAATAGTGTCACCCCAGTTCCTTTTCCTCGATATCAAAGTGAACAAAGAGAAGGGGCAGTCCTAATAGGATTGCTGGCCATTCTTTCGGCACCCCTCGCTCACAAAAGTGCTCGTCACAATTTGAGCGTCAGGCATAAATTCTTCGAAACACAAAGGGAAAGCAGAAACAAGACAGGCAAATAGTGTTAAGAGGAAGAGAGGGTGCTGCACGAGAAGATGACGGAAACCCGTGAGGGAGGTGGAGACAGGTGTGATCTCAGGCATTAAGGACGTAAAGGAGAAATATATATTAGAAGCAATTAGTAGCGAACGTTCCACAGGCATAGCAGATTGCATTCACCGAGGCAAGGAAGGACTAGTTTCCTCATACGGCGACGGATTAGGGGCCGTAAAGAATGGCGGCTCGAGGAGGTAGGAGGTCTTCGCTGTGGTAGGCTCTTACGGCCATAAACGTTAGCACACCCTAGTTGCTCACAGCATTGTCTACAACAGACACGCTGAGTTTAAAAAGCACAAAAATTATGTCATAAAGCCGTACGAATTTTTCAGTAGCTCTCCAATCGATATTACTGCGCAACAGTCTCATGTCATGCTGCCATCTCTGAGGAAAAGATACTTTCTTTGGGGAGGAATCAGAATTTTTTTCATGCTCATAATATTTATAAAAATACAAAATGGACACCATAGTGAAAAATTCCTTTTTTAACGTGTATTTCAGTGAACTGAAGGGGGAAAAACGAATTGCTTACTTTCCAAATACTTTATCCGAACATCACTCTAATTTATTCACTACGAACAGGTTTTAATATCTACCTCTATATTGAACTAAATTTCTCACTTCTTAATGTATCATTCTCTCTTCTGTATTGAATTGGCTAAAGCAAAAATCCTAATTAATTGAAGTTATACTTTAAGAAAATTTCATCCACTTCGGATTTGATACAACAGCACGTTCTCAAACTCTTACTATATGTGAAGAGTGATTTTGACTGAAATGTGTGCTTGCGTTAACCCCTCTAGATTAGAACAAATAAGGCCAAACCCGATGGAATACATGGCCTAATACAATATTCCGTGGCTATGAAACTAAGCCATATCGTTCTTCAAATTCACATTTATGAATAACGAAAGTTTCCTCTAAGGTAACACTTTCATGAACATTTTCATAAATTAATAATAATTTCATTACGATTATTTGAAATGTGTTGGAGTACTAATTGTGCTCAGATTATATTATTATGCTAGATGGTAGTGTGTGGTAGAGGGTGTATATTTTATTTTGTTTAAGGAAAATTGAGATTAGGAGAAAACTTTGGAACTTTACCGCGGATGCTTTAGAGTTTTTTTCTCCTCACGCCGAAACTATTCTTCACGTTTTAATCGTCTAGAAATGTTTTGATCAAAAATTTCCCCATGAGAGTCAACGCATGCATAAAATAATTATAGAATAATTTGCAAATAATCAAATCGCAGTTATTATAGGGCCACCGAAATCACCCGCCCGCGGAATTATGATTAAACCCCCATTGGTTTCTGAAGGGGCCTTTTACACTGGGATATTTCCCATCATCGCCTTGTCGTGCCGCTCTCGACTCTTTTCTAATGGCTTTACTGCCCGAGGGCGAAAGACGAGAGGGGTGAGAGTAGGGGGGAGGGCGAGAGTGAGAGGATTGGTGGAGTGGGAGAGAAGGGGTTGGGAATAAGGATCCAGATTGGGTGTGTGTATTTATGTGGGGTGGACTCATTCGGGTAGGGTTGCGGGGACGGGGTCGTCGTCTGACGGAGAGACCCTTAGGTGGAGGGATGAACATTTTAGGGCGTAGGTTTCTGAGCCACAAGGGTGCGCCAATCTGACCGGTAGGACCCTCCTTCTCCGTGGAACCACCCCCGTGATATCCCTCTCTCCTTTCGAAACTCGCCCCGTCCCCGGAGATTACGAATTTGAGAGCGACCGCCCAATATTATAAATCCCCCGGTTCCCAATAAGGCACGTCCACAAACACTCATCATCGCCATCAACCTCGCCCGCCGACAAAGCCCTTTCGGACTTCAGGAGCCACTCCTCCTCCCCGCCAAACCAACGCCCTCCTCCTAAGACCGCGCTACTTGTATCCTTAACCAAATGTAGGGGCCATTTTCGGGGGAGGGGCAGCAACTAATCCTCTGACGCTCCGCATAAAAAAATAATATCATCCTCCACTCCAAGCCACTCCCTTCCTCTCTAATTCCTCTGCCTCCCTCTTGGCTCTCAGCTGATGGGGGCGCGATTGGACGCTCGGATTTAACCCACCTCCAAGAGCGTCCGCTCCCGTAGCTTGACCCGTAGATTCGCCAACTCCCTCACTCCTCTTTACACAGCTACACTCGCTCAACCATCAATATATACGTGTCCAACTCGTGGGATGACCCTTCCCTCTGAATGGCGACCATAAAACTTTCCGCCCGAAGATCCTTCCCAGCGGATCGAGCCGGCGGCGGGCCATTTTATTGCGATGGTGGATGACGTATCTCCTCTCCCTTTAGTGCGTCGTCAAGTTGTAGCAAAAGAGCTTTCAATATTAGGTCCACGTGAAGCCTCTAAAGGGGGTTGGGGGAAATCCATTGAGATTATTTTTTTATGCCGCAGATTAAAACGGGCTGCAATTATTAGGTGACAGGGTAGAGAATTTTTTTTTACTAGATTAAAGACATGGAAAATCTCTAATTCATTGAAGTAGATCACCTAAAAAGTTATTCCTGTGAAAATTTAAAAATATTTTTTTCCGATTCGCTACAAAAATATCGTGTTTTCACATAAGATTTATTTTCCCAAGTAATTGTGAATTAAAGTACAGTTCATGTAGCAACGTGTGTTCTGTTTGACAAGTAGTTACAAATTCAGTCCTTTTTTCTGAATTTTCCGTAAAAGAATAATTTTGAATGACTTTGTATTGTAAATAGATTTTCAACCAATTGGAGGCACTTTCCATAGCATTTTGTCTTGAATAGTTTTGTATAAACTAGAGGCAATTAAGCTGTTTAAGGTGTCGCTCTCACCTTTACTATAGCACGCAGCCTCGTCGTCAACGTTAACACTCTGGTGAGCTGTATATAGACGACGAAATGCCCCAGTTAACGCAAATGGATAGCTAATAGCTAGTTTAGTGGCGTTTGAACAAAAATATGGGAGCTATTTCAGCATGACGCTAACCTCTTCAATAGCGGAGTCCCCTTTGTCGACGGTGCATTGTTAGTTGGAAAATATGTTGCCATTAAGTATGACAGTGTTTTTGTTGGAATACTTTATTTGTTTTGTGTTAAATTTTAAAAAGCAGTGGCCAAAATCATTGAATGAAGAAGTATCTGAGACAGTTAAGAATCCGTGATATCCTTTCTCACTCATATTTTTCACATTTTCCACATTCTTTAAAAGTTGGTATGCCGTCATAAATTATGAAAAATTAATTCAGAATAAATAGCTTAGCAATCGTCTGAATTAAAAACCTACTTACACTTTGATCTGGTCTTATATTTTTTTTAATTACTGAAAATTATTTTTTTATAATAGGTATATACCTATTTCTATAGATCTACTTGATGCGTGTCTAGCTTTTGAAAATAAAATAGTCTTAAACATTTCCCACCTAAGTACTATTAATAAAGCAACAAAATTTTAAGTGAAATTTAAATATCAACAATATATTATATATTCATTTTTAGTAAATACTTCTAAGGGATTTCCGAATTCTAAAGATATTTATTGTAGTCATATATCCATGATAATGGTTATAAGAATTTTCCTAAATGCTGTTGTTGTTAATATATAATATTTTTAACGAATTCGGTCAATTTTATCGGTATCCGTGCCATCCTGCATTATCTCACGTGTAACTATAAACGCAGAGGTATGAAGAATGGAATGTTCTCTCCACATAACCCCTCATGCATCTGAAAAGCAACGTGACAAGCACGTTCGCCGGCACTAAACCTGTTAGGCACCAAGATATATTTGATATTTGGGTGATCCACCGAACCATGACGACTCACCATAGGCCCCGTCCTCTAGGAAACCTAGATCTCTCCATTCAGCGTCATTAATCCTCTATCAACTAACGGAGGAAACCGCCGGAATCGGTGTCTTGGCCACATTGGAGGAGTGGAAATCTGGCGGGAGAGTGAGAAAAAGAGGCGGGTGGGGCGAGAGATGATTTCGGAAGGCGAGGTGGAACGAGGGGTGGTTGGATATGCGATGGTGGGCAGGGGCGCAGAGAAATGGAGCAAGCCACCGCATCTCGCACGCGATGGCTTCCGTTGCCCCCACCGACCTGATCCCTCCCCCCCCCTA
>LYUA01000070.1:1147049-1158191 GCA_002093875.1 Calopteryx splendens | reverse complement strand
GAATGATTTTTACACTGTGAATTTTTCGCATATGTCGGAATGATTGTGCAAAATGGAGAGAGAACCGTGGTGAGCGCTTTCTCAGTTTCATCGAGATGGCCTTTTGGAAGTATTTCCTACACGATTGTGCCGGTTTTTATCCATCCGCAGTGATACTTTTTGCACACCATACATAAGAATTTGACACACAATTATTTTGCGTGACCTCGTATGATCGTTTCCCTTCGTGTTTGCACTTACCTTTCGTTCTGTCTAGTGCATTTTAAGTTGGTTCTGTGTGGGTGTGGAGGTGAGGGTTTCGCGTGAGAGTAAAGAGAGAGTTCCACTCTTCGGATAAATAAAACGGTCAACCATTTTTTGCAATGTTTTTCCACTCTACTTTGGTATGGATTATTCCGTGAAAATTTGATCGTTGCATACGCTCATGGAATAAATTTGGTCGTTCATGAATTTGTACCAAGTTGTGCCTGGCGTAACGGTACTGGTAATCAACTGTAAAGGTACTTCATGTTTCCCACGTTCTAATTCGCAGTCGCCCAATTTGTAAGATTTTCTCCACTCGTTTGAGATAAACTTTGAAAATAGAACTCATTGCTATTTGTGTCACGGATGCGGTGCCAAATAGCCGATTACTATTGATCAGTGTCATATTTTTTTCCTCGTTATCATTGGTATGCTATCGGTGGACAGTTAGCATTATGGTAACTTGTGTCCTCATGAGTGAGGAGAGTAGAAGTCGGGGTAAAACGTACGCGGAACGTGTGCGTCCCACTTGAGGATCGCCGTTGCGGAAGTATCTTGCTCTTTCTCACTCCGCGCACGAGTGACCCAATTACGAAATCAAATTTTGCAACGCTCCCATTGAGGGGGGAAATAGACCTCGTCGTGGGAAATCAATTGAGTTGTGCCGTGTGGGCGGCACGTTTGAGCGAGCGTGTTAGACCTTTGGAGGAAATTGCCTCGCCTCCGAATCCCGAAACGACGTCATTTTTGTTCTCTTTTTTTTGTTATATCAATGCGATCTTTGCGCGTGATTTAGAGGCCACAGAGATGCTTAAGGTAGTTTGGGAGAGAGGAGATGTTAAGGGAAGATGCGGAGGGAAACCCGGGGTTGGTGATTAAACCAAGTACGGTTTGACCTCTTTCCGTACACTTTCCCAGCCGTTTAAAGTGTTCTATCGTCCTCCCCGGTTGTCGAAGTTGGGGCGTCGTCGCGGAAGGATAACACACAGTGATTGAAAGATGTCAAAGCCTTTGTTACGGGGATTAATTAGGTAATTAAACCGGATGAAAATTCAATTCAGTCTTTCATGAATAAATAGTATATTTTTTATGTGAGATCCCTCGATGTAGCTGAAAGAAAAGCATTTGAAATTTTTTGCATAATCATAAATCCACATTGAATTATCAGGCCAAATTTTCCGTTTTTTTTTCATTGTGGAAGTTCTGTGCATCCATTTATATACGGCCTATGCAGTCAGATGTAATATATTTATTCAATAATGATGGAACTTTTTTCTACATTGTTTGAACTCCTTTTTTTCATTAATGTCTCCATTTAATTTACTTATTGGTATCGGCCGTCACTTGGCGAAAACGATTCATCATAAAAGATAAACACATTTGGTTTTTCCACATCCATATAATTTTTAAGTCAATGCAAATAAGATAGACCTTATTTAGAAGTATCAGAAACGCAAAGCCAATAGCCTATGAAAGTATGATCAAATCAAAAATGAAACAATGATGTGAGAGGTGCTATAAGTGTGTGGTGTGGAAGAAATGATTACGTTATCTGAAATAACGTTAAACCACGCTTATTATTTTGCCTTTCCCGAAAGGTAACTGCCTGAAGGGTTTTATTCCTAAGTTAGTCCTTTCTTATCATGAGTACGATCTTCACACCAAGAATTCACGTGAAGGAAATGATTTCAGACGTCACTTAGTGGAACTTGCTCATTATATAAGGCAGATTTACTCTGATTCCACGAATAAAAAATTTTATTTCACATACATTGTCTCGTCTTCAGGTGGTCATATGTATTCGACACACACCTTTGGAATTGAGCGGGGGTTGACGGAGGGAGCATGGGATAGAGGGGGCGAGAAAGCAGGTGACGTCGTAGAAGGTTGGATAAGGTGAATATTATGGAATGCACACGTATCAAAAATGTATGACATCTATGATGTCGCACAGCGACGAAAACATACTCGCGCAATTACGCGTTTTATTTGTGGAATCATACAGTGTATCTCACTTACATAAGATGCCAGGTGTTTGGGAAGTATTTTGGAGTAAAATGTTCATAGAAGTAGAGAGATTAGGAGGGGAATTACATTGGCTAAAGGGTTATTTGCAAGAAGAAAGAAGCTGATGACAGGCATGCTAGTTATAGCCGTAAATATTTGAATAATAAAGACTTTAATATGAATCGTAGCACTGTTTCGAGCCGAAACGTGGGGCGATAGTATGAGCGTAGCTTAGAGACTTTTGAGATATTGGTATGGAGAGGAATAGAGACACAAAGTTGGACAGACTAGCGACGAAGTTTTAAATATGGTGAGAGAAGAGAGGAAGTAGGGAGATGAAATCCGAAGACGGCAGAAAATGTGGGCGGGGGGATAGGTATCGAGAGATAGAGTGGGATGTTAGAGGCCGTAATAGATGGGAAAAAGTTTGACAAGTGTGGAAAAAGGACGGGAATAGGATTTTTTTGAACGGCATGAAGGCAGGTAGTAAGTTTGAAGAATTGAGGAAGGAAATAATAAAGGAAAATGAGGAATTCCACGCGAAAAGTATTAGGTAAATGCTGCAAAATCTCGTATCAATAAGCTGCCAAAACTCGCTATTTATATATATATAGGTATGTACTAAATGCACAATAGTTGTTAGGCACCATCCAATTCCTACCTTTATTGGATAAATTACCAATGATGATGATCCCACTAACAATAAGCCACGAGAAGCCTTTTTTCGTCGTCTCGGCCATTATATTTTCAATGAGAAAAAATTCGTTACTATAGAAATGATATAAGGTAATGAAATAGTGGTAATGGAAAAAAAGTGACCGGACCGATGACACCAATTCTGTTGGTACATAAAAGTAGTTCACTAATTTGCGTAGATAATACGCATTTTAAACTTAAGGCCGGGTGAAAATCAACGGAAGATATAATTCCAAAATAGCTTCCCCGTACCGGTCAAATTTCAGTTTTCAAGTTCGATCTAATCCGAACCGCAGTGAAATAAGTAAAATAATCAAGATATTTTCATTTCTGAGTTTATTATTACATCTATGTAGATTTCCAGTTATTTACTGTCGTTTTTAATTTGAAATAATCCGATAAAATTATTCTTGAATACTCTGGAAACATTGAGATTATAATTTCCAAGCTCAATTGAATAAATCGCATGTCACAGCGGTTGTTGGTGACTCTGCAAATCCAAAACAATCCTAAGAATAATTTAGTACAGTTTGGTCTGACCAGTGATCGTCTCGTACCTATGATGACTCTTCCGCTAAAATTTCGGAGCTAAATTTGAGAAAACCTTTTTTGAACTGGAATGAGTAAAGGTGCATCACCACAGACGCTGGTGATCAGAGAACTGCACCCGTTGTAGAGGGAATTTCCAAAATCGTGTCTCGCTTATCCAGTTCGGACGTGACCGATGTGGGTGTTTCATCGATTGAAAAGAAAACCTCCGTCTGGAGTATTGTGACGTGTTTAGCATGCAGCACGTGTGAACCTGGGTGACGTCGTGTTTTTGTGGAAACTAGCGGAAAGGCCGGGTGAAAATCAACGGAAGATATAATTCCAAAATAGCTTCCCTGTACCGGTCAAATTTCAGTTTTCAAGTTCGATCTAAACGGATTTAAAAACTGGCAGGTAGGGGAAAGATTATTTTCCTGAGTTCTCCCACTATGTCTATGAATGAAGTTATCGCTGTTTTCTATGGCGAACTGATTTTGAAATAAAAATAAGACAAAAATGGTAGTTAATGACTGTTGTCCCCCTCAATCAAGTTGTGACATATATGGTGGCGTGTTCATGACGCCCGTCTTTCTGTATGTAATTACTTTCGAGCACTTGTAATGAAACAAAGGTTTATATAGGCATGCTACATTTTTAGATGCTAGGTTTTCGGGAGTCGGGAAAACTCGATTTCGCTTTATTTCGATATTTATTGGAAATCATTAGCATTTATTTCACTTGGAAGTCAAAAAGATGTTTTGAGGCTTTTATGAGTATGTATGGATAACTCCTGCATGTTACTACTTCATGTTCACGAAATACACACTCACTCGTCGCAGGGAGAATGCTCAAGCAGTAAGTGCGCAGTATGGTATTGCAGTCACGTTACATATATTGTGATTTGGGAAAGGCTTGACGTCTTGTGCAGTTATGAAACGGATGAGGGCGAGGAGGTTGTTGACCGTACCCAGAAACCTCCAGGAGGAGTGTGATTTCACCTCGAGGTGTCCTGGCTTTGATCTTTAATGTCCTTCCTCCCCTCCCCATCCTCTCTCCTAACTGATTTTAACTTCCTCCAGAGGGAAGCGGAGGCGTCGAGAGGCTTCAATGGCGCGGCCACTCCTCCTGACGTCTCCCTAGGTACTCCACAAGTATCGCTCTTCCGCTGCACGCTTTCGCACGGCCCAGAGTAACACAAACATCGGGGAAAGGTCGTTCACCACTGTTCCACGTAGACGGTACGAGTTGAACTTTTCATGTGGTATTTTTTTATGTAACGAAAACAAAAACAAATGTGGGCTGTGGGCATTCCTTCCCTCTCCTCACGTCTCTCCAGTTGGAAGTTTTCTGCCTTGTCATAAATTTGGCCAAAGGCTCGAAATTTGGATTTTATTAGCGGACTGAATCGAATGACTCGAAACCTATGAATGTAGATATGACCGCGGCGGTTGAACTTCCTCCTCTCGTATTTTCCCGTTCTCTTCTACTTCTTTTTAGCCTACATGTTTCTTCCATTCATTCCTAGTGTATCAATATCTTCGGTTATCTCTTACTCACGTGATTCTGAAACCAATTTTTGTGGCTTGTTTATTTATTTCGTACAAAAAGAGAGGTTGTATAAAAAAAACTGGATAGAACATATAATAGAAAGAAGTAAAACAATATGAAAACAACCCCGATTAGTAAATCTTTGACTGAATGTTAAATTTATGTGATAAACGGATTTATTACTTAATTTAAGTGTTTTATAGTGATAATATCATTTCTTTTGTTTATTCAACGTTGTACGCCCACTCCCGATCTTCTTGTTTAGTTGATTGATTTTAGTTCACGTATGTTTTCACATCTTATGTCTTCCTGTTGTCATAAGATAACTTTTTTGCGTTCTTAATTTTTAAACACTGTGCAACATTTTTAGGTTTAATTAAATTGGCATGACGAAATTCACGATAGCAAGAGAACACCTTATGGTAATGTTTACCATGCCCTACCGGAACACTTAAATCCCTTTCTGCATCATTCCGTTCAATTGTTTGATTATTTCTTATTTTTTAATTTTTTCCTTATTTTTTAATTTTTTCCTTATTTTTTACAAATGAACCTTCTCTTTCCTATTTTCTCTATTCAAACTATTTACAAGTATATTTTTTGCGACTAGTGTATCGCGATCGCGGACCTCTTAAAGCGTAATTTGAATTCCACGACCATTGTCCTCATTGGCGCGGGAAAAATTTATAAACCTATACTTAATTGTATAAGGAATAGTGTCACTCTTATCAACTGTGGCCGACGATCAAAATTCCTGTCAAAATATACCTACCCATACTTGTCGTACTAAGAACATTTTCCGCCATAATAGAATATTATTTCTTTGAAAAGCAGACGCAAACAGAATAGAAAATTAGGAGAATGTCGTTTCAAAAGTTCATTCCACCTCCCAAATGCCATTGCACTTTTATATAAGCCCCCAAATAACACAATATGTTTTTAAAATTGGTGGAAAGTCAGCCACGGGAAAGTTTTACATATATATCTAGAGTCGTATTTTGAGTCGTTTTGGTATCTACATTTGGGTTGTTTTTTTGCTGTTGTTTTCGAGTGCGCTCTTCTATCAATTTAATTTTTATGGGTTGAAATGAAATGTCATTGTGCCTTAATTTCAATTTAATTCCCTTAGTGTAATTATAATATTAGACTACGATTTCCCTCGTTAAAATACCCATTACTGGAATGGAAAGTTGTCACCTCCGCCAGAATTCTTGAAAAGGTGATATTGTGGAAAAAATTGGTGTAAATTTTAGTTTGATTGTAGAAATAAACATTTCTGTATAGGAAATAAGAAGTGACTGGAGACTATGATCATTGGAAGTCGTCTTAATCAAATGGTCTTATATTTTTAACACTGCCGAGGTTACATAAGAAATCTTCCCGTGCGATAACAATATCGTAATTGTCGCATGCGCCAGAACACTGCGATAGTTTGCGTTAGTCTCATCCGCGTTTTATCGGAGTCAACTATTATTGATTTTTTCTTGACATTCTGAATTTCCATCAGGTCTCGCCCGTCAGTATGAATTCACCTTAAAAGGATGCCGTCATTAATGACTTTAAACGATTTTTAAATGGTTTATTAAAAAGCGTTGTAAATCAATTGGGAGTCACTCAAATTACTTCCTCGTGGTAGATCGATCAACAGTTAATCACTCTTAGTTCATTAGCACGTCGTTCACTCTGCTAAACCGCGTGTCGTCCTTGATTTATTGCTCAGGTCCGTGCGGTAAAGCCACCCATAGATTCCTTTTTCCCCTAAAGATTAGTTTTTCAACTTTTTGGCCTATATTTTAAGGGACAATAAAATACAAGTCCTTGATGGGCTCTCAAGTTTTATCATTGAAGACTCGAGTGAGGTCACTCTTTTCCAGGCATCGTTCCTTTTCTGTGGTCCATGCGAAGGAGTGGATTGTGTTTTGTTATGTGGTTCAAGCGTTATTCTTTGATTCATTCGTTCAAAATGTTTTTCAGGATGCTCGCTGAGAAATTTACATTGTTCACTGACAAATTTAAATCGTCATGCAATCTGTTCTCTGCGAGTAATATTTGTGTTTATCGATGTTTGCTTCCCCAGTAGTAATGTGACGTCACGGATTGCTACGGTCCAACGGAGTCGTAGAAGAGAGCAATTTATGTTGATGCCTTAGGGTTCAACTTCCACCCATTGTCTTTGACATATTGTCTCGGTTTTCCCTCTTCATACCATGCTTTGTTGTAATGATTTTGCACTTGATAGGATCTTCCCTATCCTCTTCCCGTCTCCGATTTTCATTTCCCAGGTTATGAAATCGCTTCCTAATTTCACCAGAGATAAATTATTGGTGGTACTCCCCTATTTCAGACTTCTTAAAAACAACAATTTTTTCTGTTTATTGCATGGCAGGGTTAGGGTCCCTAGTTTTGGAATAACATTGTTGCCATTTATTTTACATGGGAATTACAGAGCAATTTTTGATACTATAATTTTCAATAGCAATTTTAACCTCCAATTTCTATCCTTCAAAATTACTTTGGAAAAATTATACATATTTTTCGGAAGATTTAATTGCAGCAGTTAAATTTAGGCGTGAACTCTTCTCTTGAATGAGACCACCCTTGTAGCTCCTTAGGGCTGCAGCAATAGACACAGGTTTGAAGTGCAGTTGATGTGGTTACCGGCCTTCGACCAGTATGGAAGAGGTTCAGACGATCCAGTTTTCGAGTTGAAAGGACCATATACCATGCTCCATAATGCCCGTTTTTTAAGTTTTAAATTGATACCTCGTGAACTCTTGTCTTTCCAAAGGAATGTAGATGGTGATTGACGTTTTAGAAGTTTTTGTAACGCGTTTCTGAATTTTTTCAAATTGACGC
The DNA here is from genome assembly GCA_002093875.1 of Calopteryx splendens. Lineage (NCBI taxonomy): Eukaryota > Metazoa > Arthropoda > Insecta > Odonata > Calopterygidae > Calopteryx > Calopteryx splendens. Next base: position 1,150,313 of record LYUA01000070.1, on the reverse strand, counting down.
ATCAAAGCATCTTCTTAGTAATAAATTAATGCTTGCATTTCCTGAGCTGGGATGTAGGATATAATTCTCATTACCACCAATTACAGTACACAACCCTAAGGTTAGTTTTTGTTAGGTGAGGGTAAAGCTCACGCAATACAGCGCCCAACGGTGGGTGACATTAACACATCAGGGCAGGGGGGCCAGTTCCTTTCCCTGTACCGCCCGCGGTTTCCATAGAAGATCTGATATCCGGCCCCTCCGATTAGTAGCCGACCGCCCTTACCCTATGGACAATCATGCCCCTCCTAATTCTCCATTTCAGTTTCAAATATCCTTTCAAAATCTCTTTTTGTTAGCTGAAAGATAATGCGGATTTTATATTAGTATTCCAGCTTTTAAAAGTGCATTTTTTTCCGGTTTACGGAGATTTTTCTCTAGTTAAGGCAACATAGATGGCAGCTTTTTATATAATAGCCTACTCATTACTGTCACATGGCTCCGTGGTATTTTTGGAGCATCTCCATCTCTCACTCCACCTTTGGGTACAGTGAAAAGCGTGTTTTTGCCTCCCAAGACCCTTTCCCTTGAGCTAAGCTCTGTACGCTCAAGTTTCAAAGGAAGAAGTCTTCCGAATACGAAATAACCCCTCTTGGCACAGTGCACCAAGTTCGACGTCCCAGCGTTTTTTCCCCTCGTGAAGCACTTGAACTGAAGTTTCCATGCTAGAGCGATCCATTTCATACTTGCACAATGTATATGACATCTCCAGAGAGCGAAAGGTCACAGACCGAAGTGTTGTTGTCTCAGCGAAGCTAAGATTTCCACGTTTTTTGCTGGCTGACCTCAGCCTTGCCTTTCAGCCGCTCCTTCCGCTGTTGCATCTCTTCAGCTGCGTTCGGTGCATACCTAATTGCGCTGGCATTTTTCTATCCAGGTGGCATATTAACTTGCTCGCGACACTCGCATTCCCTTTTACCGCTCGGATTCACTTTCTGTGCGGTTGAGGGACTTGGGGAGAGTTTCGCCATAAATATTTTCCGCACTTTAAGAAGCTAAAATGCCTCATTTTCTTTTATTCGAAGGAATTGAAATACAAAATTAAATGCTTATTCATTTACTATAGCGTAGATTATTATTCTTTTTCAATTTAGTTATACCGCAATCTGGCAAATGTTTAGGGTATATTTGGCCGTTCTCTCTTTAATCTTGATGACGGACGAGCTTGCTTGACTTACCAAAACAAGTCCTCAGTTCCAAGTTACCCAAAATTTAATTGCTCGCTTTGCACCTTTGCATATTTCCAGAATTTTTCGTGCCTTTTAAATTCCTTATTTTTTTATTTTTGGGTGTCGGGAACAGTTTTTGGTGATGCAATTAGTGTGTAATTTTTATGAGGAGCAATGAAATGATTAATCCTTAACATGTCTTCTTGGTAATGGTAATTACTGGTTAGGGTATGTTTCTGATGGGCACATCCCTCCACTAACCCTTTTTTCAATTTCCCATACTTATTACCACCCTTCATTCGGTCCAACATGCCTAATCTTTTTCTCCTTCTGTCTCGCTTTCCCATCATTCTCTCCTCCATCTCAGTCCTTAACAATCCATTGCCACTCAGTACTCCCTGAGTCCACTCTACAACCTTCGTTATTCTCCTGAGAGCCTTCTCTCTCATCTCCACTTAATGTGCCCAAAACTTCTTCGATCTTTTCCTTTCCCTCCATTTTACTTTTTCCATCCTTCCAAACCCAAGCACGCAAGCCCGCCCTCAACGTCAAGGTTTTAGTTCATGGGAGCAGCTAATCCTTATATCTTTTTATGCTTAATATTTTCTCGTATCTCATCCAGTGATCGTTTGAAATCAATCTAATTCTCTTTCTTTCTTTGACGCAGTAAAAAATACTCATCAAAACAGGCGTTTATACGCACACCCCAAAGTTCCAGGGATTTATTACCACGTCCGTCTGTCTCTCGTGGAAGACCTTGTCTTTAACTTCCATCTTCATAGGATTGGTAATAATTTACTGTTGTAATTTAGTCGATTAAAGGGAAAAAAGACGGATATCACTCTGTTACTTAAAAATAACTCGGGAAAATTTCAAAAGAAGAACAGAGTCATTGAAAAATATCGTGAATTAAATACCTATCCAATTTGGAAATGCCCGATAGCAAAATTTATATCTGTTTATCTAGAGCTTAACATAACGTTATTTTATTATGTTTTGCATAAACAAAATTATAACTCAATCCTTGATGTGCTAATGGTCATAATTGTACTGTTTTACAAAAACCTGCTCTGGCAACGTCTCTTACGCGTAGAAACAATTACGTTCAGAACGGCATATTGTTGATGGTTTTTAATTTTTATTCCGTAGTACATTAACTGTTCCCGTGTCAATTTTACGCAAATGAAAATCCACTTCGTTCATAGTTAGGTTCTCTTTAAGTAAGTTTCGCTGGTTTTCCCCCCTAGAAAATTCTAGATTATTGTTGGTGTTTTCCTGTCTTAGATTTTTATTTATATGATTACTATAAAAAATTCTTAAGTTTATAAAAGCTAGACTATATGCCTGTAACCGAGATGGGGCATTAATATTATTTCTTTGATTAATGCCAATGGTCCAAAACTTGTTCTGTAGTTTTTATATCGGGGATTAGTGTGTATATTTGTGCGCAATGATTTCAATATTTTTTCGCAATGATGACAATACGACGCATTTAAATATCATTCTTATATCATATCTTTAAAATTTTAATTATTGTATGCATTAATTATGAATTATTGAGGTAATATATTATTATAGAGTGGTGAAAATGGGTTAAGTGGTAGTAGGTCTTAGGGTGTTGATGAAAGCAGGAGAGTATGTTCACTTAAAAATATTTTAATCAGTGTTATTACAATCTTTATTATCTCGAGGAGTCTGATGGTCACTTCCGTTTCCTCTTTCTCCCGAATTTCTGTCCTGGGTACTTATGTGCACTTCGGTGGGAGGGCATCAGAGATATGATATATGAGTAGGTCCTGCCACTGGGCGTCTTTTACGGGGGTTTTTCGATCGAAAAGTAATGTAGAGAAATCACCATTGTTGGCGCTTTTCTACCTTAAACTAGAATATACTCCTCGGGCCAAAGGTAGGGAGGTCGGAGCATGGATTTGGGAAAAAAAACTAAATTTTCATTCGGAGCATTCAGTGAGTTACGTAATGACTCCCTGTCTTCTGCTGTTAAAAGAACAGGCCTTCCAGCGAGTCACTTTTCTCAGTTTTAGTCATTTTTTTTCAA
>LYUA01000070.1:1132311-1142695 GCA_002093875.1 Calopteryx splendens | reverse complement strand
TGGTCATTTTCTCATTTTTTTTAACCTAGTGGGGTGCTGGAAGGCCTGAAAGAATGATCGTGGTTCTTTTATTGGATTTCGTCGATATAGTTTAATTAATATATTTAACGGCAACAATGATCAATTAAGTTCGTGAACTTACAACAATGTTCAGGCCACTAATAAAATCAGAAATTCAGTGATATTGCTTATTTGGTTACTTAGGTTCATTAGAAATGCTAATTACGACGAAAAAGAAAAAAAAAGTTGATAGTGCCATTTTTACTGTACAAATTTTTCAAAGCCGCATCCCTAAATTATTATTCACAATCCAGAAGCGATTGATTTAGGAAGTGGAACAGAAGGCGTAAAAATATAATTTTACTGCATTACAATAATATTAACTTCTGGGAAGTCAAGATGGAGACGTTTGCACCCATGGGCACTCGGGTCAAGTCAGGGAGAGGTCGATTCCCAACTATGGCATGGACCTGCAATTGATATTTTATACCACCGATACGTGATTAAGAAACGCAGACTTGACATGCTTAGAGGAAATATGAAAATGGCCAACGCTGGTAAAATCTTGTCGCGAAGTACCGTTACGGCGATACGAATTTGATCGATATCCATGGAGGAAGAATATAACTAGGTAAATTTTCGAAATTTTTGGAGCCAAATCCCACCCCTCCGAATGGTAGGCACAGACACGATGGGAAGTGTGAAATAATTGTTTTCACTAATGTCCTCATGCATTATAAGATAGCAAACATGAATTTTTCGAATCCAAATCTAAAAAAGTTCGCATTTTTCAATCAGTCAGGTGTGGTCTGAACAATAGCCTTGGAAAAACAAGAAGATTTTATTACTAAATATTCACATAAGCATGGAAATCTGAAAAACTTTCACCAAAACGTGTGCTTGAAGCGTGTTAACATGAGGGAATGGGTCATGGACAATCAGGAAAACGGAGATAAATAGGCCTGAGACATTGGAAATGTGGAAATGGAGGAGGCTAACGAGGACAAGCTGAGTGGATAGAAAAAGTAATGATCTCAAGTTCTAGAAGAAGTGAAAGAAAATAGATCGCTTTTAAAAATAATAGGAATAAGAAGGGCAAAACTGATTGGCCATTTATCAAGACATAATCCATTTTCAAGTTACATCTCGATGAAAAAGTGGTAGGGAAGGTACCGAGAGTCCTGTTCCAGAGCTGCATTCTTCAAGGACATGGAGTCGGAGATGGACTTCGTATCGTACGGCAGCTTGAAGGAAGCAGCGGTGGAGTCAAAGAGAGAGATGTGGCCATTTTGACAAGACACTAGAAGCTGATGATGACGAAGCAATAGATACACTGTCAAACACTCCCCTTTCGGTCCCCAATTTGAGTATAGTCACAATTGATACTCATTGTTGAAGAAAGTCATGAGTGGGCGATATAGATACGCTACGTGGAAATTATTTGTTCATGCCTTTGTGACTCATCCTCTTTACATGCTTTCATTTATTGTTGGTGATGAACTATTAGGTACTGGTTTGATGCTGTGACTAATTTTTATCCTTCTTACACCCAGGGTCCGTGTTTGAATCTCGGTTGTGGGAGATTTTCATGCAAAAGCGGCTGGAGTACTCCGTCCTTCGGATGGGGCGTTAATTATCAACTCTCTGGGTGCCTTTTTGCTGGAGTAAATAAATAACAAGGCCGTATTTCCTCCCACCCTTCCTCCGTTCTCTAAAACTACACACCGTATTACCCACTTGTCATTGAAGTGCCAACGGTCTTAGGTATCCGTCAACACTCTTAGCTTCTACTGCTGCTATGAGCCTTTCTCCTTCTTCTTTGGCATCGGGAAACAACTTAGTGGAATGTGGGGAAATTGTGTGAAAAATAGATGTTTCTTGCTTTTTCATCTTCGATTGGCAGAGTTACAAGAATGAGTTGGCAATATTTTCCGGCATCAATTTACTCCTTGTTCATTGCAACTTTTTATGCTGAATTACTCACCCCTTGGTGATTGCAAATTTTGCTTTCTCCGTCACAAAGATAAAAAATCTCTTTGAATAAATAAGTTGGAACAGTTAGGAAAAAGGAGGAAAATCAATTTAAATAATTTAGAATAATTTTGATCTCATATCTGACTCTTTATGCCTTTAGGATTAGTGAAGTTAGGGAACTATTCCAGTCTCTTCTTAGTGCTGCATCAACTACCGAGGTGTACTAATTTTATTATAATGCATTGACAGCATGGAGTAATGATAATAGGATTCACCAGAAACGTTGAACCAAGTCACGATATCTGATGTAACACGTTAATAGCCTAGATTTATTCACGAACAATCCATTATTTACAGAGTAAATAATTAAAAAAAAATATGCTTATAAGTTATAAAATACTATGCAAAATATTTGAAAACGATTGTAATAGCATAAGGATATGCATGTAAGTGTACAAGCACTTGGGGAACGCTCCTTTGTAATCGAAGCACACGTGTCTTGACATGAACCTGGATCACACAATAACCGGTTAGATATGTTAGCGAAACCTCTTCGGAAATCATCCTTGTAGAATGCCGAAGAAATAAAATAGGTATTTCAAATTATTTTGTTCTGATGATCGATCGATGGTGATAGGGTGTTGTGGAAATGATATGATACTTGGTGGAAAATTTCCACTCATTAGTTTAATAATAGCTCTGAAAAATTGATTATGGCATTTAGAAGCTTTTTATTGAAATGCCTCCGAAAATCGGATGCTAAGGAAGGTGGTTAAGAGACTGGGCGCAATTAAGTTGTGCGTTTGGAGAGAAATGGAGGAAGTAAGATGAGCGAGAAGGAAACCTAATGATTTGTTAAACTTAGGAGATTTTTGACAGGTCTATAGGAGATTCAAGGGAATCGATAAAATGACTGTGTGGAAGGTATTAAAAAATGTCAGTTTAGCGAGAAAATGATCAAAGGGAATTTCAGGTAAGCGAGGAAGAGGATTTTATGCAACAGAATGACGGAACATTATATAGAGATAACACGAAAAGAGCAGCCGTGTCGCCTCCGGTTAAAGACAGCTAAAACCATACTGATCAACCAGAAGGTTCAATTTTTTTAAGATAAGGGTAGAGTTCACCTCATTATACTCCCATTAGCGTGTGTAAAATTCACACATTTAGGGAGGTGGACCAGTTCCTTTCCCCTTTTCACTGCCGGTGCTCACATTGCCTAGGGAAGCCTGGGAGTGTCCGAAGTAACCGGCATTTGAAACCACACTTTCCGGTCCGTAGTCGAGCGCTCAGCCCCGTAGCCTAGCACGCAATCAAATGACAGCAATTTCTGCTTAACTGGATTGAATTCTTTCTCGCTGGAGTTAGAGGGGAAAAGCTAATAAGTTCAAGGATGCATGTTTTATTAGCACCTTGTGTTTTAAATAAAAACTTTAAGATGGAACTGGGGTTGCGGAAATGGTTTTTTTTTTCTTACCCTCCAGCATAAAGCTAAGTCAGCGAAAAAAAAATAATGCAGGTTTGCTTAGTTTGGCCGGTAACACGATCACCAGAAGGCACGAAGGTAGGGGGTTCAAGTCAGCAGTTCCTCCCCCGGAAAGCCCGATGACTGACGAAGGCTTAATCGGTGCCACGAGACCAACCAAAAAGCTATGCCGAGAGAAAAATTGAACCCCCCCACCTGTTGTTGGGAAAATGCACCGAGACGAGAAAACGCGGTTAAAGTCGCGGCGCCGCCGCATCTTCGACGTCACGCTCCTCGGCGGACACGCCACTCAAGTTCGCGCTGTCTTGGCGCGCGGAATGGAAGTGCGGGAGAGAGAGGGTGGATCGTATACTAACTTCACTGGAAGGGGGTGAGGGGCTTGTTGCGCACGGGGAAGGTCGGGCTCGCCCTGCGGGTGGGTCGGTTGCGAAGAAGGGGGATGGGTGGAGGGTGGAAGATGTAGGCGGAGGAGAGAGGATCGCGGGGGCACGGGAAGGACGCCGAGTGGGTTGGCGATATCGCACCCGCTTTAACCACCGAAGCGTGCGTGCGTGCGCCAGCCACGGCGAAACGTGTGTCGGTGGTCTCTGCAAATGGCGAGAAGGGATATGGAGGGGGCGGAAGGAGGGAGAAGAGGGCGTGAGGATGGGAGTTCGATTCTCTCCCGGCCACTGCCCTCTGTTCGCCTCCCCCCACCCATCTCCACCCGGCATTGGCTTCCACCCTGCACCCACCCCTTCTGGCTTGAAGAGAGCTTGCCCGTCTTCTCCCACACCTTCAACCACCCACCCTCGCCTCCCCACACAACCCTCCGCCCCCTCCCACACCTCTCCGTCCGATTAGCCCTTCGGAACACCCCTCCCCTCCGTTTCGTAGTCATCTTCACTGCTTTCCTCATATTCTTTCGCTGCATGGGTTGTGTAAAGTGATTCCTTCTTGGAACTGGAAAAAGTTTCCGATCGCGCACATGCCCAAAGGAGCCTACGCTGGAAGTATAATTTGTTCCCATATGGTGTGTGGCAAATGGAAAAAGGGGAACAGATAGGACTAGGGGGTGGTCGCGGTCATTCCGAGGCTAACGCCAGAAAAGGAGCTGCTTTTAAAAGACGTCCGAAAGGTTGTGAAATTGATAGAAGTCGGGCATTGGTGGGAGTTAAAGGAGGATCTGGGCCTCTTGGCAGCCTATAATTTAAAGAAATGTGATTACGTAGTTGCTTCGAAAACTCTTTAGTTAGGGAGAATGTACTTGTATGGAATTATTACAATGATTATATGTAAAGGGGCGAGGTGGCCTAGGAGTAGCACGCTCGCCTGTGAATATAAATGTCGCGGGTTCAATCCCCGGCAAAGGCGAAACATTTTCAGCATCTAAAATATATTCTGGAACGAGGTAACTTCGTAGGATGGCTGAACAATCAAATCTGGAACAAGACAACCTAACAATTAGCTGGGACGAGATAACCTAACAAGATAAAAAGAACCGGAATGGCTAGTGGCATAACACCCTCCCCCCACACGCCCTAGCGGTGGCTTGCGGGGTATCGTGTAGATTTATATTAGATTTAAAGCAGAACAGTTTTAACGCAATAAATTTCCTGGTAGGATTAACTCGGAAATTAATTTTCGTTGAAATAATTGAAAAAATACAACATGTATCTCCGAAAAAAAACACGCTACGCATTAAATAAAGGGAACCTAAACAAAGTTCTGCGTGGTGACGAACTAAAAGTGAAAAAGTATATGCGTGGAAAGTAAGACATACAATTAGCTAAAAATTTACAATCCATTGAGATAAATTTACTCTGAACGTATTGAATTTTAACCTTTCAAAAATTCGGTTGTATTTTTTTGACATTAGCTGAAATGGTATTTGCTTTAATTGAAATTAATCTAAGAAAAAATAGTTTTCGGTCATTGACGAATAAAAAAACTTTTCGAGCTATTGATTTCGAGTTGCTGATTTAATTCTGTGACTAAAATGTAAGGAACACCAATGGAATTCAAATTTATTTTTATCCCTCTAAAATTCTAATTCTGCATCGAAAATCGACGGTTATTGCAGAGCAGCAATGAGTGAATGTATTTGGCGGATTTTTAGCGCTTTTTTTTCACACTGAAAATATCATGCCGTTATCTTATTATGGCCTATTCCGTCTGCCACTCTTTTTGTTGGTTAATTGAAATTAAATAGGAAAATCCGAATAACTTTTTTTATATAATGGCGAATGGTACCACGGTTCAAGAGAAGAATGTTGATGGTAGTTTGAGTGACGTCCTGGGGTGTAAGTTCGAAATTGGAAAAGTCATACAAAGGGTAGAGAGGGATCGAAGTTGACCTATAACAGCTCAGTGTTTTCTGAACATCCGCTATGGAGCTCCAGATTTGATGACGGACATTACTTCTGGTATCCTAAAACTTCATTCACGTCCGTTTTTTCTTCCTCGGCAACCGTTCTGCAATTAGTGACATGTAATGTGTACAATTCAAACGGAAAAAGGATGAAACGGAAATATTTAGCTACTTGTAGAAGAATTGTTTCTTGAAGCATCTAATTAAATTACGGTTATACTTAATTTACACGAACCATTCACCCTTAAAAATCAGGATTAATCATCCTTAAAACCAAGGAATTAATTTTCGTTTTACTGGTTAGTTAGTTTTAGTTAAATGTAATGTAAATATCTAATGTACACTACAGTTAACTGCGTGCCGATGTCCCCGCACCACTTGTTGTAAAACCATATTGCACCCAACCAAGTTATACTGCATGTATTTGAATTCGGAAACGTGAATCAATTGATGAAACTCGTTGCTAATGATGCATATGCTTAACCAAACTTTTCTTCACTCTGTGGCTATAGCTAAAAAAGACTAAAGCTGCTCAACGTCCCGCTCCAGGGATCAAAACGTTTTGCATTAGTGTGTCATTGGAAATGCAAATCACGTTCTGTCTAAATTAGGTCGAACTAACGACATCGAAGGCATCAGGGACATCGGTTTGTGAACCTTCCCTTGGTGTATGCAACCCCATGTGCACCTGTGCTGTAAGCTACGGTCTAGATGTCTGCGGCAGCATTCCAAGGCAGGTCCGGACGCGGCAGGCGAAAATGAAACCTTTCCAAAGGCGTTCGAATGAGAACGGTTTGTAGTTTTGCGGTCAGGCGGAGCTGCATCCAAACGTCTGGATTCACATCTCTGATGTGCGTGACGGCTCTTCGTGTATATATACATACTCCAGCGGCGTCAATTTGTTGTGGTGCTTCTGACGGATACGTTCCCGGTTTCTTTGCGGTCTCGAGATGGGAGAGAAATGAGACGAACGAAACGCTGATCGAAACTATCAATTTACGCAAAGAATTTTTCGATTCTAAGGGTGCTACTTACTGCTTTAACGCCGAGATGCGATGCTTGCAGGGATATCTTGCAGACTCGTAGCGTCCAGATACTTTTAAGGCGACCACAGATGGAAATGTCTGTGCCGTTGCTTTGAGGCATCCCAGCTTGATGCAACAAAAGAGAGCCTTAACCTTGAAAATATCTATTATAGCATAGGTTCATCTCCGTAGAGATTGTGCTCTTACATCCGTCCATGTATGATTGTAATGCATGACATAACGGATGAAAAAGGAGAGATGGTTGAACTTGAATAATTGAGTTAACACGTTTACAGTTAGGAATTTGTGGCTATTAAAAGTGGGTTAAGTGTAGGTAGGAAATATAATTTCATTCAGAAGTGGGGTAGATATGTGAAGTATTCAGGCATAAATTTAATTTTACTCAGTTGATGGTATCGGCCGTTACTTGGTGGAAACGATTTATCATTAAAACACAAAACAACTTTATTTTTCCACAAACTTTATTTAGCTCAACTCGGGTTTCGACAGTTTGGTCATCTTCAGGTGAACTACAATAGTTCACCTGAAGATAATACAACTGTCGAAACCTGGGCTGTTCTAAATAAAGTTTGTGGGAAAATAAAGTTGTTTTGTCTTTCAATTAATTTTACACTCCTAACGAAGGTCCCGTGTTGATCTTTAAGACGTAGCCTCACGAATGTTCATGTATTTTATTATTTGATTTTTTTATCCACAGTTAGTGGTTATACGAAGTGCAATCACTTTTCTTGTTTAAAATAAAATTTGCGACTGTTTCCAGGATGATTCATTTATTAATAGGTGTTTTATTGAAAGATGATTTTATAGGTTTCCTGGGTGTTCAACTGCTGTCTTCAAATGCAATTTATTTTTTCCAGGTTGCTTGTTCTAGACATTCCACGCATGTAGTTTACTCTTTTGCGGTGAAGAGTGAAAATTTTAATCTAAGTTCTAGGGTTAACCATTGATGGTAATTTTCTTTCATTGTAAAGGTGGACTGATTATGGTAGCGGCATTTTTCATAGCAAATGTAAATTGTAATGGTAATGACATACCACATTGTTCTCATAAGTCTAAATAAACACGCTCGCAACATACTTGGTATCTGTAAAAAAATCCTAGTTTATCTCTATGAAAAATAAGTTGAGGTTTAATATCGGGAATTCTTGCGTTTAGTAACTTAATTTTTGGGGGATGTTCAGCGCTCGTGCAGTTTCTCTTCACTACAGCGACAATTAAAGCATAGGAAAATTATAGGAAGAGGATCCTCATGGCACATTGTAGCTATGGTCTTAAATTAATAGCTTTTCATCGTATTAACCAAAGACTTAACCGTAATTACCAAATACTTAATCTACAAACCTATTAACTCCTTTCTAATATTAATTATTATTTAATATACTGTGATTGAACTCGGTGCAGCATCTTCGTCAGCTTTTTTTTTAAATAGTTTTATGCACCAGCGTCTGTTTGTTTAAGTAGGGATTTGTGTTAAAACGCGGTTTTATTTGTAATTTCACTAAATACCGTGAGGCAAGACGTTTAAATTATCTAACCTTGATGCATCTCCTCTTAGCTTGAGCGTAATTGCTCCCGCAAAATTAACCTGGTGAGTACCGCAGTCATTGGCCACCACGGAGGTCACGAATTTGAATCCCGCCTCTACGATGGATCTCTTGTGTAATTTGGGATCAACCAAAGTTTTCAACTTTGTTCTATACCTGTACACCACTGTCTAGCATTCCACTTTTGAATACGCCTTTTCTGCTCACCTGCTCCATTATACATTGCTTTTTCTTGCAGAACTCTCCCATTCTTCGCCCATATCTTGCCCTTTTGTCCTTACTCTGACTGGAGTAGACGTTGGCGTGTGTGGGAGAGGTTTGGCGTTTTCTATTTTGGTTCCAGCCGGGGTTAAGGCATATGAGACGGGGACCGAGGTCAAGGCCAACCTTTTCTGAAGGTTTTTCGGAGTTAAGGACCCTATAATTTCTCTGTGGTGTGATAAATAACTATGACTGGCCTTCTCAAAAAGAAGCATCCCATCTGTATTCTTTGAAATATTATAGTGTTTGGGTTTTCAAAGTTCTCCGACAGCTGAGGCCATGTAGCATCAAAAGAAAAAAATTTCCTTCTGAAAAATAAGTATTATAACTACTGAGGTGGTTTATGAGACCATGGTGCCTGTCTTATATAAGGGTAGGGTTTTGTTACGTGACATTATCTTTGAGAACAGTTACCTATATTCGTTGTAAGGTGTGTTTGAATTAGAAAACGTTACATTAACTTCAGGGCCTTGTGGTAAGTACCGCATTGTCGAGCAAGGATAATTTTTTGATCACGCATGCACTAAGAAAGGCGGCATTAAATATTTGAAGATTTTTGTCAGGTCTGAAGATACAACTCTAAAGCTAATGTTGGAATTACAAATATTAAAGTATGATCGACTTACAAGCATACGGTTCTGGCTTTCCTTGCACCAATCGTGGTATATGGCAAATCCAATTCGAGATGAAATGCTATGAGGTACTAATACAGGTAACTGACGACAGGAATGGTCTTAGGAAATCAGCTTTGTTACTTCGTGGAACTGATTAAGGTATTCCCAATCTTTACAATTAATTATTTATAAAATATTGCTAAATATAGATTTATTATATTATATATTCTTTTTGGAATTAGAGCACTTGATTTGCTAAACTAAACACCCCATGACTTAGGAACTCGTAGCATTAGAGTATATCGTATCGATGCGTTTTCCCGCAAGTCATTTTTCATTATCAGATCCGTAGGTGATCGGTAGGTCGGAAACAATTTCTATGGCTATCATAAGCTTCCTTTCCAATCGGGGACTACGGTAATCAGAATAAAGTCTGCGTAGAATATTACCCAGGCTATTACTTTCTAATTTAAATCAAGTTGGAAATTATCATTACCTACGTTCTACGAGTAATAAGTGAAAATTTTTTCTGCGTTCCTACTGTTTACCGGGCTGTTGATTATTTTTTCCGTTAGTTTCGGGGTTTTTGGATTTAGTAAGTGACTCCGAAATAATGCATGAATATCCTTCTTTCTCGATTGCATCGTCGCTCACTTTACTGCGCCCCATTTTGATATTCATCCGTAAGTATTTTTTTCTCCATGTCGACTGCTTCATCCATTTGTTTAATTAAAATATTCTCTCTCTGATATATATACTCTGTTTTTCTAAATTGATAATCATCTTATATGAAAATATAATAAGCAATAAGCGTGTTAAGGAGAGAGTAATTATCATAATCACAAAAGAACCATTTTGAAGGAAGCGAGTAAGTACTGAGGGGATTTGATTTAACTAAGGGAACGGAGAAGTAGAGAGAAAGCCAGGGAAACCATTGGTGCATATTGTATTTTCGTGCGGCTCGTAAACTGGGACTCTTAGGGATTTTAAAAATATGGAGACCTTCGAGATGTGGGCTTGGACAAGTTGGTCCAGGAAGATAGGTATCGAGATATATGATATACAGTTTCCGTCTTGATGTAGTGGAAGGAATCCATTATAAGGTAAGG
>LYUA01000070.1:1118936-1132299 GCA_002093875.1 Calopteryx splendens | reverse complement strand
AAGGTAAGGATGTAGCACTTTTCCACAAAATAAAATTTTTATTGTACGACGCACAATAAAAATTTTATTTTGTGGAAAAGTGCTACATCCTTACCTTATTATCGAGATATATGCTGGTTTGAGTGCTGGAAAGGAGAATGTTAACAAGTATATGCTAAGGGAAAGTAGGGAATAGATGGACTAATTTAATGAGGGAACGAAATACCAAGCGTACATCAATACTGGCACAAATATTATTTTTGCAAGTCTGCCGGACGCTACTCGAGGCATGTGCATCTCCTCGGGTACCAGTAAGTCTTCACTTACCGCTATCACTACTACGTATCGTAGAAGCCTACATCACCAGAGTCATCACAACACTAATGCCTAAGACAGCACCCTAATTCACACGTTTGGGGTTAGGAGGCGGACGCCTTGCCCGTCAGACACCCAGCCGGTTGCGTTAGATTCCACTTACCAGTGTTTCCTAGCGTAGGTGAACAGCGAATCAGCATTTAATGACAGGAGATTCGGCGTAACAACAAACTTCCCCTCTTTTTTCCCCCTTCCTTTCCTAATTGGGAAATAATGTTTCGCATAAAATTATTTGTCATTATTCAAGAAGTCGTATCTTCACTATTTACTATTAAAATTAATGCAGTATTTTTTATTCCATGTCAGTCTTTTGAAGCAGATTTATAGCAACTAATAATTTTATAATTATTCGCCGCCTGTTGTGCCTTGACCCAATAACTATTTTCCCCTAACCACGATTTGGGAATCACTAAATTAAGACCTTTGTGGATTCTTTCCCTCTTCTTTTCCTCTTCTTTTTCTTGGGAAGGTGAAATTTGAATAATATCCGTTCAAGACTTATGTTACGTTTTCCGTAAGAACTGAATTAATTTGTTGAGCAATAATGTTTGCCCGTCCTGGAACCGCCACAGTGAGCCTTACACGTATAACTTAAGTCGTTTCTTTCGCTGCCATCGTCATAGCCATTTCCACCCCCTTTTCGTCCAGTGGACGCGGGGGCTGGAGTCTTCGAATGAGGTCTTCGAATCATCTCGACTTGCGATCGTTTTAATCAAGAGGTCAATCTGGAAGTCCCTTGTCCACTCCTTGTTTACCCTCGTGCCATCTCATTATCCTCCCCTCGGCATTCTCAGGCAAACTGAGAGGTCGCTGTGGCACGAGTGAGTCACATAGACCTTTTGATTGGCGCACGCCTCTTCCCTTCCCACGCTCTCCCATTTCGCCACGCGCAGGCCCCCCTTCCCATACCTCTTTAATTGGCGATCACAAAGAGGATTTCTGGGAGGATGGTTGAGGGGAGGATGAATTCCCGGGAATCCGAGCAGTTGTTTACCCACGTGCCAACTATATATGTGCAAGAGTCTGCCTTTGCTTCGCCGTTCTCTCGCGTCTGTGCTGTTTGTGAGATTAAACATGTGCACGTGATAAATATTCAGTCGTGAACTTTTTTATCTTAATATCCGTGATCAGTTCCCAATTATTTATTACTCCATGTAAACACCCTCGTTTTATTATGCCATGCAACTTTATACTCATAACGCACTTAATGACGGTACATTTTTTGTAGTCTTGAGATTGCAAGATCTTATTTTATATGGAGGATAATCGACAGGTTATCCTGCTGGTTGACTCATTTGTAAACTGGTTCAAGCATCGCGGGGTCTAAATATGTCACCGGGACTGCAGTTACGTTTCACGACCGTCCTTCTTTACGATGTTGTGTCTTGCCGTGCGAAAATACCAGAATCCTCCGATTGTCATTCAAATTCATTTCCACGACTGACCGTCAAATTTAAATATTCGCAAATCATTCCTCGGCTTTCCTTTCACCGTTTCGCTTGCTTTATGCCAGCATCTAATTTAATCTCTCTTTGAAAACTGCGAGCTATTAACGTACATGCTAAGTAACACCGTATTCAAGTTCCTTCACCTCTCGTTATCGGCGAGACGTTTATTTGGTATGTAATTCGTTACGTAAGCCTTTTGATGGTGACTAGACAACGGTGCCGGAGTTGGGTGGGTGGCAGGAAACGAGGATTTCGGTTCCCTTTGGTCCTCGCCTCCCACCCTGGAACTTTCCCCCACTCCCTTCTCTCCCCCGCCCTCTCACCTCCCACTCGAAAGGCCTTTTTACGACCCTTTCCCCACCCCTCACCTGTCCCGGCCTTCCTCGAACCCTCGTATTTCCCGACCAATTCCATACACTCCGTCAAATTCCTGCCCAGTCCCCACATCCTCCTTATCTCCTCCCCTTTACTCGGATCCCTCTCATGCGCTCCCAATAGCCCGATGGGCATCATCCCTTTTCCCTCCACGTGGAAAGAATAGGAGGACGGGGGAGGTGAGGAGGTATGACGGGAGATGAGAGCGGGTCGGTTGCGAGCGGGTAGAGGAAGCGGGGTTACGCAACTATGAAAGAACGCTTTCCGTCCCACTTCACCACCGTAAGCAGTGCCTGACAAAGGTATTTTGGTTCCTCTACCCTCCCCCCATCCCGTCCTCTCCTCCGCATCGAAATCCTGTACTTGTAGGAAGGGGGAAAGCCGTAGAGCGTAGAATTATTTTCCGTTTTGTTCGATCGCGTACCCGCTGGAATCATGGGAAAAAACGCGGCGAAAACTGTTTATGGCGGAGGCCGAGGGGTCGGTAACCTGCGACACGAACCACGCGAAAGGTTGAGCAAATGACATCGATCTTGAATGGAAGCCGTCTCCGCTCCTGGCGGAGTTTAAAGAAATAGTTAGGAAGAGCCTGAAGAGAGCTCTTTCTCACAGAGACGTTCCCCATTCTTGGCGTGCTTGGAGGTACTCGAACTCTCTTGAGTAAACGCGAGCGCCGAAGAGTGTAAGTAAAATTTACTCAGAGAGAGAGAGCGTGATGTGGTGGGATGTGGGTTGGTATTTCACCGCTGTTCCCGAGGCAGGCTTTTATTTCAATTACCGTGTAAGTTAGATAAAAGTTGCTAAATATAATAGACAATTACACTGTCTAGTTGAAAACTATTTTTGCAACTGTAGAAATGAATTGGAACTGCCCAACGGGTTACGTAGAAGACTTGCTACTTGGATTAATCAACCCTCCCCATGAAGTTGTTGACATCTCAGTAGTTGACAGTTGACTGCTAACCGGATGCTTTCTGTGGAAACTTATGACCCCCATTACCTCCTTCCCCACTCGGCATGCTCTTGGGCATTAAACCTACCTCCCGCATCTTCCAATCTGTAACGCGCCTTTACAGAGGGAATCTGATGTTGCTCAAGTTTTGTGGAAGGTTGATTTCGGAATTGAAGAAGAAGAGAAAGTGTTTTCTCTGGACCTACTCCCCCTCCCCCATATAAAATCGCGTGGTTGTTTGGGGCTCCCAAACAGAAAAAAATACTTGTTCCCACATTCGCGTACGTCTGCATGGTGCCCTGCAAGCGACCTCTAGGGTGTGTGGCAGAGGGTGATTCCAATTGAAATGCGCTGTAAAAATTATACGTTACTCAAATTTTGGTTACAAACGGAGAGTTTTGTTAACTAAAGCGATGAAAATGGATTTTTCAGACATGAACTACAATATCTTAGCATAAAACCATTCCATTCTACGCATGCCAGAGCTGGATTTTCTATGACAGCACTAGTTTTAGGTGGATTAAAGGGTAAAACTTAGGCTACTGCAAGTAATATATTGTTTTCCTAGCGGTCTTCAGCTATTATTCTGATTCCTTATCGCTCGTGGGAAAAAATGTTTTAAGCCTGTTTTTTTTACAGTTTATCTATCTAATCTTATTTGCGTGATGTCTCCGACCGTAGTATTACGGGGTTAGTTTTACTAGTCCCTACTAACTATAAATTTTCTTTGCCTTAAATTGCTGCACTATATATAAATGATAATTCAGTTTAATGTCCGACTATTTCCATATTATTCTGGATTGCAGTATGAGCAAACGTACTATTGACTCCCTATTAGTCCACTCGATATCTAGATTCGCTGGGAAGATATCTTGATGTCTGTAGCCTACGAATGATGAGTAATCTCTCTCCAAACCTATTTTCAACTTTACACAAGACATAAGGATTCGTCGACCATAACCAACCGAAGGGAAACACGTGTTTCCTCTTCGTCATCCTCTTGATGTATGGAGCTCTCAGGAATGCAAATAACTCAGAGCACGCAACCGTTTAGTGCCCAGGAATTGAGCATCGCAAACAAAGCACTTCCATATTTGACGATATTTCGTCATCGATTGCATAAGTAATTAGCTCTTTTAGTAATAAGGGGGTTTCGAAATTGATGGAGAGATCAAACACGATACTTTAGTTGTATTCTGACTGCAGGAGGTAATTAATCATTGCCACGCAGTTATTTAGGCTGTTCTGCTCAATCAGGGACTATGGTCTGTGAAATATTATAACTTATGAATTATTAAATAAGATTTAACAACAACTCACTTTGACCATTGGTATCGGTAGGAAAAATAAGTGACAGAACGAAGTATTACCATTGAAGGCGCTATACTTGCGGTACGAAAATGCATGATCACTGCAAAATAATTCACCTAATGAACGAACTCCACCCGAATTATGTATTTGTTTACGCGTTTCTCAGGTTATTGGCTCACTCTTATTTACCCATGCTCCCTAAATGAGCGATTTACTACGAAAGGGGCCACAGTATACGTGCCTCACCTTTATCGTTGCAGTTCTCAATGTGCCTTAAATGCCAGCTATAATTTTTTCGTTGATTTTTTCACTTCAAGTATTCAGTCTCCAAACACGGACTTGGGTATGATAGATGGAATAAGACCCTACCTCTAATGAAGTAGGGATACCTAAAGCGCTAATATTCCCCAGGGAGGACATTTTTTTAGAAACGAAATCATGAAATCATTATCTTCAAGTATCTTTACTCGAGTATTCCTTTATGTTTTCAATTTTTTTCAACCTTGTTCACAGTGTTTCAAGATACCAACATTGTCCATATGAGACCATGTTAAATGTACTCTTGCTAAGAGAAATATGGAGAAACTAAAGCGGAAAGCGCAGTTATTAAAAATTCCAATGCACAAAACCCTATTTAGAGGTGATTTAGTTGCAATGTTCAGAATATCTTGTGTTGTTTGACTTGAGGGTAGAATCACCACATTAAGTCATACTTAGTCCATTGGCTTTGAAGCACTGGCTTGCTTGTGCCTTCCAGAATTGGGCGCAAATATCGGAAAAGCATTCTTAGCTGAGTATTAACGCTTTTCGTATGTGCTACAGGCCATGTGGATTAAAACATCAAATCAATGGAGGCGGTGCTCAAGAAGATTAACCACCATGGCCTCGGTTCAAAAAACCTAAATCCTCCGTAGCTGACAAATAACTTCACACACATCGGTACGTAGGAGCCTTTTTTCGTTATGTTGTTTGAATTAATGACTGTCAAGGATTGTTTACACTATGATGGAGGATTGAGGCTCTAAAGACAATAATAATAGTTGATGGTATTCTTTGGTTCAATATTTTTATTGATTGATTTGATTATACCGGTATTGTCAGAAGTGAAAAAATGAGATTCAAAGAAATATAACATAAATAATGAATAGGAATTCGAAGTTGATCCTTGGAGGAGAGAGGACTGTGAATTAAAGTCAGCCCCTCTAGGCCACGGGTCAATCTGAAACTCCTCATGGTTGCCCTCTATGTTGGGACGTCTCCGGGATTCAACAATTAATAGCCGAAAAAAGTCCGCTTCGCTTCCTTCCTTCTAATCTTTTCCGCTAAGCAGGGAAAAAACGCCTGCCCCCTTCCACTTAAACTCGCCGCCTTTCGTATCACGTATTGCTATTGATGACTCCAAGGGAGAGAGTTTTATCGCTGGAAAGTTCCATAAAATGATTATTTTACCTTAGTCTTGGGCGTAGATGCGTGGTGAAAACGTAGTTGATCTCTCAGTTTTATTACGCCCCTTGTTCGATGAATTTCTGGAATGAACGGGCGTGCTTGTTGTTCGGAAATTCAGCTCCTATTCAGTTGGGTAATAGCTTCTCCTGATATTTTTATTTTTCTCTCTCTCGTACGAGTTCCTCGAGGTGAGAAATTTCCTTTAATGCATTCTATTGTCAGCGGGGTTGGGGGCTCATTGATTTTTGAATATTCTCCTGTTACATAATGTTCGGGGAAAGCTCCCGAGTGGTGAGTGCGAATTCGAAAGAGGAAAAAAACTGCAAGAAAATGCAAGTGTTACCTAACTTATTTCATTGTTGCACCACCCCGGTTTCCTCGGTTACATAACGTCGAGACGGGTAATTCGGTCAAAAATAGTCATGCCTACCTCAAACCGCTCTTCTTGTAAAGAGCTAATGGGAACGTAACTTCTTCACTTACTTTTCACTCTAATATCTGATGCACTGAAGCTGTTTACGTCTCGTTTCACTTGTCCACTTCCAAACCCCAGA
Organism: Calopteryx splendens; assembly: GCA_002093875.1. Taxonomy (NCBI): domain Eukaryota; kingdom Metazoa; phylum Arthropoda; class Insecta; order Odonata; family Calopterygidae; genus Calopteryx; species Calopteryx splendens. The sequence continues at coordinate 1,125,859 of LYUA01000070.1, read as the reverse complement.
TAATGTATACGGACGACGCTCAAGCCTTTTGCATAATTCTTTGCAGTGGAAGATAGGGTTGATACATTTCTTTTCTTACACGATGTCAGTTGATGAGGCGTTGGACGTGAAAAATCGGTCAACAGCGGGGAATATTGTGTCTAACGGTACGTCTTTCAAATAGCTTTAAAGCTGATTTCTGAGTGGATCGGGACCAAGCCCTAACTGACTTGATCTAGTAGACGAACTTCAGGTACGGTGTATGCTGTCATTTATTGGAATGAGTGGCTATGTCAGTCGAACTACCCAGCTCAGGAAAGGTATCTAAACTTATTCCATAATACGGCCTGCACAGACCAACGTACGTGAACTGAAGTTTGACATTTGTGAATCATTCACAGTTATTTCACGCGGATTTCCTTCTATAAATGGTCTTTGAGCAGTCAGAATAACATGATTTTTGCACTTACGCTTTAGGGTATATGCCCACAAATTACCTCACCTTAAAAACCTACGTGAAGTACCTTCAAAATTAAGTCCCAATACTTCACGTTTTGTTAATTACAATTCACAGAAAAAGGAGAGAATAGCTTTAAAGACGTTGGTCGAGCGAAAATTATTAAACATAAACTTTTTAACTGATTTTGGATTGGTTTACCACTTAACGATCACAAATTTCGTGATTCGTGTATAACGTTGAAAATAATGTCTCGCGCTGAGGTCCTCCTGACCGGCACGCGATACTTCTAGATTAAAATTCTTCAGTGCCGATGGCTAAGGACAGCAATTTTTTAGGGATTAATCGCTTTATCACCAATTCACTGAATACTGTTACTTCCTAAAAGAAAACAACTTGCACCCCAGTTTACGCTTAAGTAGGTGTTTTTATACGAGATAAAAAATAATTCACAGCTAAACTTTTCGCAGCTTCAATGAATCAAAGAAAGTGATAAATACAAATCAAGCAATCAGAGTTAGTCCCGCAGTATAAGCGGTAGACCCGAATTAACAATGAAAGCGAGAAACGCATAAATAATAAGCGTAATAGACTCGTTCTTAATGTTGTCACTCGGAATGTGTTTTAAAAATGTGCATCGAATACGGTTACAAACCTATTCTTTTGGGCGGCCCCAATAAATAACATAATACAAAACACAAATTACAATGTTATGCGCCTTGTTGCCAATATATGGGTGTACTGGAGTAAATATCAATATATCGATAGCAAAGGTCACTTGAGATATTAACATTCGCTGCTATTGAATGACTTAACTGATTCTCTCCGTGGGACCTCGTATACCGTGGGCCTCAGGTATTTATTTACATCTCCACTCAAAACACAAGAATGATCTTCGATGCCGCATTAAATTAACCGAGTCAAGATTGATGCAGGTGACGTATATTCATGAGAACACAGATGATGCAGCCCACTTGTTTATTCTCACCAATCACACGAAATTGAAACGGGCGTCCCGTTTGCAAGAATAAATAAGTGGGCAGTACCATCTGTGTCTTCATTAATTCCCAATGCAGCAGCTTACGCACCCACCACGCTTGAGGAAATATCTCAAATAAGAGAACTGCACGACCACCATGGCAGCTTATAAAGGTCGAGGCCCTGTTGCGCCCAAAAGAATGAAGTTCGCACGGCGAGAAAGTCAAAGAGCTCGTAAAATCCGTGGCGCACTGCTAAAGTGGCCATTGATTGCAAGGAAATATACGACCACAGCTGAGTTTGAGATCTTTTAAAGTCCTGAAAATGAGAGATGAAAGAGTGCATGGGAGAGAGATATTATTCATATTCCGGCGAATGAAAGCGTCGGGGAAAATATCCAGCTGTTTGTACTCAAGCGGTAAAGGGAGGCAGTATAGACAGACGAGGAAGCGTTAAAATCCACCATTATTTTTAACCAAGTCGTTCCCTTTCCTGGATAAACTTGCGCTTGAGAATGCGGCATGCCATCACGCTAAAGATTTTATGGTAGGTCGTTATTGGATCATTCCATTTACGAATGCACCTCACTGATTGAGGGTTTATTAAATGCATCGATAACGGCTGTCCCTAGAGTTTAAAAGGAAATAAATAAAATTAAACCCGTTGCCCTGATGACATTATGTATTCCAATCTATTTAGAGCGAACTCTTATTTATTTCATTCGCATAGAATTGCCTTTCTAGGCTTTAATAGGTCTCATTAATCACTAAAGGTGTAATCTGAAAATCAATTAATAAGAATCTGAAGACCCACGGCGAGAAGCGTTTTTTCAGAAGCTGCGAATCAAATCTCTAAACGGTAATTTATAACAGATATGGGTGCCTAACGCACAATCTCAAACACGGGAATAGAGGCTTTTTTCATATTTTTATCACCGCCGTAAATTTATTAGATCTTATTCAGCAATTAACTATTTCAATAGATGAGAAAGCCAACCATTTTGCGTTTTTTAATAGCCAAAAGATTTGCAACGAATATATCATTCATCCGCAATAAGAAATATCCTCGCAACTGGTATACTTACAATTAAAGTCCTTATTTGTAAAGTAACTCAATTTACAAGTAAAGACTTTTGTATAATTGCGTATGTGTATCATTTTAACTCATTTGAACTTTCCCACGGTAGCTATTACTCGAGAAATTAGCCGTTCATTATAAATCCGTTTCCGAAACAGTATATCATTTCCGTAGAATCATTTGATTTGGTTGAACTATCATTTTCCGTTCGGTATTTAACTTTCGTTTTGTTGATGTGAAATTGTTTTATAGTTGTAACGATAAAAGGTGCGGCCGGAAACGAGGGAGGGGGGAGTGCTGGGAATGGTATATCCGCTGTTATTTTGACGGAGACGTTAACAGCGTATGGAAATTAAACCATGTTTTTGGTTTTTGAGGCCGCTATCTTTATCAAGTAGCAGATCTTAATTTATTTAAACGAAGCGTTTGGTGCCCACGGGCTTCTTCCGTACACGGTGAATTTTATTCTACGGAAAGGATTTGTATTCATCAATTTTTTGCGGCAGATGCTACATGGCAAATACGGTGTAATGCCTCTTCAACAAAATTATACCCATGAATTTTTTTGCACCTGAATTAACGGCTATTTTTAGTTTTAATATTTTATTGTGTTCATGGGTATGAGCTAAATGTAAAGCACTGTTCTTTTGGATATTAATAATGGTAAACTGACGTCGATCTGTGGCTCTCCACCATTCTTTTCATACTATGCTCTCGTTTGTTTATATTAATGTTTCGGAAATTAATGTGATCGAAGGGGAAGTCTATCCGTGGAACTCAATTTTGGGACAGGCCATGCCGCTTATATCTGGCATCTTCCGCGATACTGTTTGATACCCTTAGGAGATCTTGTTAGCAGAATGCGATGAGTAATTCATGAGGTTCCTTGTGTTAAACTGGCCTTTCCGTGTAACGCCCACATTGAACTTGATAATTTTATGACCAGATTACCTTGACATTCTTCTTTGCTACATTATCGCATTGACTACTCTCATAAAAGTTTAGTAGGTCTTTGCTTATCATCTTCAACCTTTTTCACCGTTATATGCATAGTGAAATTTGGCGTCTCCCTTGGCTTTGTTTTTAAAAATTCTTTTATTTGATAAAAATTTGTTTTCCAGGTTTTTTGGAAGACTTAAATTATGCAGCGGTCTCGGACAATGTGCTCTCATTCAATCTCGTGTATTAAAAAATCCTATGTTTTAATCTTGAATTGACGTTTTCCCCATGCATTAGAAGCATACATTTTAAAATAAAAATCTAAGTGAATTCGACATGTGTGGAAGTTAAACCTATCAGTCTATTCCTCCCTGGCCTTTTTACTGCTGGGCTATTAAAAAAAATAGGTGGCCAGGTTTTAACTCCAAAAGTCACCTCCCAGACCACTAAGTGCCGTTGAGACTGATAATAAGATGCTTCCAGTATGTTCGTCGAGATGCTATTGAAACGGGTGACATTTGTTTTGCGAATCCGCATCACGCCTGCGCCGTATCCTGAATAATTAAAAGACCAAGTACAGTGCTACAAAGTCTCTTATTATACACTCCGTTTCTTCTAACGTTCGTGGCACGAATTAAGGTTTGGCTCTTATGAATCATTCACAGTCGTTTCAAACTGAATACCGTCCATAAATGATAAAATTCCGACTTTTCGTAAAATTACCTCAGGGTCGTAATCTTTGAACCACGATCAGAAATAATGTGTATTATCTACCCACACTAGGAATTTTAATCATTTATTCCCGGACGATAAACAATCACTGAATTAATGTGTAATTTTCTCTTATGATTCTAAGATAAGGAGAAGAATTGCATTGGCGGAAGAAGCGAATGGAAGGAGAAAGGAACTGGTGATAGGGACGCTATGTAAAGACGTTACGAAAATGTTGTTGAAGACTAAGTATTTAGCGTATCTTTGTATGGATCAGAAACTATTTCTTTGAGTCTAGAGGATGAGCATAGATTAGAAGGCTATTTGAGATGTGGGTAAGCAGAAAGAAGGAGTAAGAAAACGAAGTATTTTTAATTACGGTGAGGAAAATATGAAGATGGTAGGCGAGAAATTCTAAAAACAAAGAAGTGTTGGATGGAGAAGAGAGTGAAAAGTAGTGGCGCTACGCCGAAGGTAGAAGGGAGAATGGTGGGTGAGGGGATGGAAGGGAATAGGCGTTTTGGAAGATCTGAAATGCTGGTAGAAGGGACCGGAGAGGAAAATTTTGTTCAATCAAGAATTTAGGCTGGGGCAGTCCACGCGAATTATAATATTTGTTGGGGACTGCCCAAAACCATCCTTTAATGGGAAGAATACCAATGACGATGATTCAAATATGTACATTCATGATTTTTTTTGCTCAGAAATTCAATGTTAATATGTTATTTAATGGTAAATTATTTGGGCCAAGTCTTGACTATAATTGTAGGAAATGAGTTATCATAATGAGACACGGTTTTTTACCCCAAATATTTGTGAATGTGTGTCGCCTATTTTCTGAAGCGCTGAACACATCGGATCGAACAACTTCCCGACGGCGATACACGGAGCCTTCACCAGCCTTAGCATTCCCAGGGCTTGGAAATATTCCGCTATCCGTGTTCATTTTAAATATTCCTGAGTCCATTTCAAATATTCTGACTCCAGGGGCTCATTTCGCAGAGCCAAGAAATAATAGTAGATTTCTTTGAAAGATAAATCTGCTCGCATAATATTCTAAACCGTCATTTATATACATTTTACACCATGTGGCTTAGAAATTTTTACTTTGCGTTTCGATAGTTTTTAAGGGGCTAGTACCTACATTGACTTGAATATTTGAGATGCGGATCTCTGATTATGACAGAAGAACGAAGCCATCAGGCTGCGTTGACGGCCTTGGGGGTGAGGATAACCTGTAAAGTCAGAGACAATAGGTGAATATTAATGCTAAAAAAATACCATGCAAGCTGGGAAAGTACACATAAATGCTTTGCAAATCTGAAATGATAAGAATAAGCCTCACTAAATGTTCATTAATCGTGTATTTTTTTGCCTTATCAGAAATCTTATAATTCCGAGACGTTTTGCTCATAGGTCTTGGCTTTCATTTGATCCAGCAAGTGGAAGGTTGTCTGAGAAGCGAAGGTGTATGTGCTCGGACAATGAACTCGTTTGATATTTGAAGTTGAATAGGTTGGCTGAACTGTGCGTTCGCGTAGAAAAGAAACTGGTAATTTCGCAGTGGCTTCGATATAATGTTCCCTAATTGGTTCGGTAAAACATGACGCTATGCTGAAATCCGGAGGAAACTAGTACTCCTACGTTTGCCCTTGGTAATTGGTAGTTTGAATTTTTCTCGCACGAAGAGAGGGTGTACGAAAAACACTATGGAAGTGACGTAGTTGCGGAGGGGTGGGGGGTTGGTGGGCCGCCCAGGGTGTCACCATCGAAAGGGATGGCACCAGTCGATAAATTTTGCTTAGATTAAATATTTTTCAAGTAAAATTCAATAAATAACTTTCGTGAGATCTGGTAAAGCTAATTATATTATAAATAACCATAAAAATGATCATTTTTCATGTCGCTTTTACGAATAGGTAGTTAAAAGTTTGTCTTTGAAAAAATAACAATTGTACTCTCTGATGTTGTAAGATCAGATTAAGAAATAGTGGAGGAGGGTGTGGGAGATGGCACCCTGTCACCACACCGGGTAACACCTACATTAGCGACGTCTAACTGCACCATGGCGGCCGCTTCCAAGTCAGGAGGTGGGGTAACTGCGTTTAAATCCGCCTGCTTGCATCCAAAAGGTTTTTTTTCTACCCGTACGGACAATAATATTTTGTATATATTTTTTTATGCAAAAAATTATTTCTTTCTCAAAGTGAAATTCCTGTGTAATCTTAATCATTTCCTATGCTTTTACGATATGCCTTCGTATTTACGATACGACGCTCCTCTGTTCGTGTTGTGGTAGCGAATCGAGGGTGGGGAGAAGGAATCCTCCCATTTCTATATGCGAAACGTCTTATCACTTACTTTACGACTATTCGGCCCATCTCTCTGCTCTTTCCTCAAAACATTTTACAAATTGATTCTGTCGTCCGAGGTGAAGAAATGTAGGGCCCCACTGGGCTCCATGGTTGATATTATTGCACTATGGTGTGAATATTTACAAATCAGAAGCATTGGCGTGCTAAAATAATGACCCAATATAGGGAGTTTTCTATTCGAAAATTTCAGTGCCGAAAATTTGAAGTACTGTCATGGAAAAATTCGATGTGTTTATCCCCGGGTTGCCGATTCTCGCTGGACAACCACCCCGAGTCGGAGGAGGGGAAGGGAGGATGGGGACGGGGGGATAGAAGGGGATGAAGCGTGAATGCGGCGTCCCTCAAGAGCCTGGGGGTGGGTTTACGTAACAACCAACCCCCTCCCCCTCCCATACCCTCTCCCCCTT
>LYUA01000070.1:1100350-1110448 GCA_002093875.1 Calopteryx splendens | reverse complement strand
CGAATTTTTGTCTTCATTTGTTCGGGATTTTCTCATTGGCCGTGGGTCTACAACGTCACGCAATCTTCGTGGACTTTCGCGAATAGTGACGTATCTTCGATTTCGAAACTTCTGGGTTCAGTTTGTGATCATTTTTCAGTAAGAGGTGTCTCTTTCAACAGGGTCACTGATCTGCTGACCCTTCAGTATAAAAATAATTCAAAGCATTTGCTTAGTGTTTGGTTTTGAATAATTCAGAATCACCTCTCTTGCGCCGCAATCAGCAGGTGGGGTGACGCTTCAGGGTAACTTGGTCTGTTTAAGGCCAGTAATTTATTATTTTTCATTATTTCTCACAAAACAGCGCGGGTATTTTCCATTAGATGAAATGATAGTAACAACAATATGTAGTCCCAGAACATTAAATACTCTTTAAAGAGCTGGTACAGAATCAGAATGGGGTTACCTGGATGCTGGTTCAGGAGGGAGTTGTAGGAAGGGCACCGAAAGGAAAAGGCCCTGAAAAGGGCATTTTGGGGTAATGGAATTGCGTATGGAAGGGATTCTGTGGAATGGAGATAGCTGGAATGTAGAAAGTCGGAATTTTTGGACCACCAGAATTCTGGCGTTGTGCGTGGAACGAGTAGGAATGTAGAATAAAGAAAATGAATTTATTACTGCGGAAAAACATCGATAATTGTGTGTAATACCGCTTGAATCACACTGTAATTTCCAAATTTACAAAAGTTTTCCGCACCCGTAGCTGTTAGTTCCAGTTTGAAATTCGTGAAAGATGTGGCTGTGAAAGGTTGGGTAAAACTGACTTTGTACACACTTTCCATTTTCTCAAGAACAAATTTATTTATAACCTGGTGTCAATGTTTCTACGGTTCCATCTTCAGGTGACATTGTAATGTTGAAACCAAGTTGTGTGAATAACATTTTATTAGCGGAATTGGAATGTGTAACTTAAATTTTTCCTAAATTTCGTATTCGTTATAAAATGGGGGTCAAATCTGATTATTTTATGGTTGTGGAATTTAAATGTTAGGGAATGGCGAAGTTGTAGCGTGTTGTTAGCTGCTCAAAATTAAAGGCTTTGGCCTGGTGGAACCTGGAAGTGTCTCCTTTTAAAATGCCCGCGAGTTTTGGTGGTGGTGTTGTAGATGGTGAATTCAACTTGTGGCCAAAATTATTCTCGCAGCGAATTCCTGAGAGAAGAAGATAATTGGTGCAGGAGCGTCGGCGAGAAAGAGGTTTCAGTAGAGGATGCAGTCGATCTAGTAGGTGAACACTTTTCCTGGAAGCTGAGGACACAGCTAAAGAATGGAAATATGTGCTAGCATCGGCAAGTAGGTCGACTACAGTTGCTCATAAAAAAATATTTCGACTCTACAATGTCCCCTCATTTATCGGGAAATGAAAGAGGGTAGTAGAATGATATGGTTTTGACCCATTTTCTAAGTTTTTTTTCTGAATCGACTTAAACGGATTAAATTTCTTTTTAAAATCTTGGAAGTTGTAATTGGGATTCAATCAAAGAAAAATATTACAATTAACATAGTTCAACCACAGCGGAAATTCCTTGGAAATGATCAGAACATCATATAAAATTGTTGCATTGTATCTTTTTCAAATGATTCATGAAAACAACTGCCTTTTGTAAGTTTTCTTTTTGGCTCGTTGAAATATTGACACTGATACCCTTTGGGAGAAAGTAATGTGATGACAGATGAAAGTAAAACAAGGGACAGCGTTGAAGGTACTGAGGATAACTCGAGGAAATTAAGAAAGAACTCTGGAAAACGCTGGTCTCTCATATCTTTCAAACATATCTGTTTCCGGTTTCTGTCGCCACCATGCTTAAATGCAGGTATTAATAATAATAATAATTAACAATTATCAAACCTTGAAAATCATGCATACTTCGAATCTTCTGATATCACCAGAAATTGGATGCTTAATGCGGTGGGTAGACGGAATTAATTCAAATTAATCAAATGCTTCACCTTACTTTTAAAAAACGCATGTGAAGATGTATATTTTCATCTGTATATTTTTGAAGTTTGTGTAGATCTGACTCAAATGATAAGATAGAAAAACACGGTGAAAGAGGACACGATGGCAAATGATATTTTGCACTGTGAATATCTCAAATGTTAGTGCCAAGTTAGTGTCAAGTGCTCATTAGCCCGTGACAGCTCTCAATGTACTGCCACAGTTATTCCAGTTATTTTTAGATACGATGTGTATTCATAAAAAAGATTGTATATGATTTGGTACCTCAGGAATTTATTGGCCTTGATGTCGCAAGAAATGGATGGCTTAGTTTATTCAACTATTTTCGCTTTGCGCGAGCAAATACCATTTGCCTTGGCGTATTTATGTGAACTGAAATAGATCCTCCATTGTATCTCATTGTATACTTATTAAATCTTCTTCCACTCATTTTCTTTATTTGGCATACCTGATATATTTATAGTTGGGATCGGAATGAACGCCGAACGCGGCGGCATTGGACTCGTAGAAGAGATAGGGCCCCAGGGACAAATAAAACAATGCCGCTCGTCCCTATCGTTATTTTTTTCCGGAATATTCCTTAGGCACCATGCTGCTCCAATTCCTGGACGGTTCTTGGCCGATCGGGATCCACCGCCTCAGGCGAAAGATCCGAAATTCGAACTTTTAGGATCCAAAAGTATCGTAGTCAGCCGTAGAAAAGTCAGATAGAGCGCCGGTTCGCATCAGGTCCTGCGATCTAGCGGTGCCAATCGCAAACAGCGAGGGGAAGCGGATCCTGGAGGAGCCCACTTCCCCACTCCCAATCTGCACATGGACACCCCCACGCGATCATTTGGAACGTGTGTCGCTCGAGGGGACTTTGAGTTTGCGAAAAACTCACTTTTAGGTTCTCGATTCGATAGATCGATCCTCGAAATTGGATGGATCCCAGGGATGAATTGTTAATTTTGTTGGCAGAATTGAATTGCTATTTGAATCAAAAAAAACATGTTGCATTACGAGGTTGCTTTCACTGACGTAGTTGTGGAAACATACATAATCCCTTGATGTCTTCTGCAGCACAAATATACTGTGGTTAACAAAATGGTGAAACAATGATGCATTAAAGGGTATTTTTTCACGTCCGTCAATTCGTTCAAATTCTGCAATGTTGATTCGGCGTATTCTGCTGTAAAATCTTAATGATAAATTTTGAGCAATATTTGTACGTTGGCCATATTGACAAAACATAAAAAAATATATAGACAGAAAAATGCACTTGTATTGTGAATAAATATGACAATCATGATCTTTTCGACTGAAATCTAGATTATTCACCTGAATTTCGGATTTATGATAGTATTATAGTGTTTTCAACCTGCTCAAATGCTTCCGAACTGATTAGTAAATAATTAACTGCATTGATTATTGTATTTAATTAATGCGATGTGTTTTTTTTTAATCGTAACATTAGCGAAGGAAATACGTTCAAAAATGTTTTTTTTCCGTTGAGACAATGGTCGACTTCCTTTGAGTCCTACCATTATTTTACCACTGGTCTATTGCCTGTTTATTCGGAGGAAACATAATTCCTGTAAGTATTAGAATGTCTCAATGTTTTTGCTTTTTTTCGATGGTTTTTAAGAGCTTTTAAAGTGCCGAATTGCTAACCAGCTAACTCATTGTCGACGTGAGGATCCTTTATTCATTCCTTATCACTAGTCAATGAAGAGCGCAGTTAAAAGTCTTTTGCCTGAAGAGGTGATTCAATATATTCTTGTCCCACCCGATTTAATCGGTTGATTTTGATTTGGAGTGCAAAAATGAAAATTAAGTAAAACTTAATGCGACACACTTTATCCGTTTAGAGACACAGGATTAAGAGTCCTTTTCATAAAGAGTTTTTCATGAAATTGACATTATTTTAGAACTTTTATCAGTATTCTAAGTGTTTATGGAGTCAGTAAAAACAATTCGCCAATTTACGTTGAAGAGTACGTTACCACTCGACGTGTAAGGCAAGTTCCCTTGTGTATTTTGAAACAAAATATTCAAGGGAATAGAGATTCATGCGTTCATAAATTGCTTCTGATGCAGATTAGAATGCAAGTAATACGTACCTTGCATAAAGGCCCTATTTTTAGCTACTCTTTTGATCCACAAAACAGCGGTCCCCAGTCAGTCTGGAGGCAAGCGACGAGTTTACAAATGTCACACAGTAGCTCGAGTTTTTCGATGCGATGACCAGCATGTTGCACACGAAGTGTGTCAACTACCAGCCACTTTTGGACGAATCCATTCGCGAGGCGGTAAGAAAACGTTGCTCACCCTGAGACCGCTTACTTGCAAGAGGATCGTCTGCTTGCTTACCGCCGTGAATCTTTGCCAAAGAAGTACTTACGATTACCGAGCCAAGCGCTTAGTAAGGTCTCAGTTGAAACAGACAGTACGGGGCGAGGAGAGTGCGCCGGCATTTCTTGAAGTTGACCAACTGGGTGTAATTTTTTCGCGTTATCTTTTGAATGCTTTTAAGCACTTAATGCTGTGAAATGAAAAATGCTTTTAAGTTGTCCTACTTTGACATCTCTTTATCTTTTTTTAGCGTGAAAATTTTGTTCTTTGGTGAAAACGTTTCATAGCGGCAGGAAGTTTAAAACGGCGGAAACTAGTCCTTTCTTTGACTTGTTTTGGTGATGCACTTCAATTTTGAGGTGACCTTTTTGTGCTCTCTACGAAACCAGGCTAATTTCTACCTTCCACAGGTGACGCAAATGATCCCCGCTGTATGAATGTACGCATATACTAACACAGCTTAACCGTGCTTTGAGATTTCACTCCCTGGCGACTTATTTTCCATAAATTTCCCTTTTTTATTTTTCTATGAATTTAATTGTTAGTTCGAAGGTCGCTATTACTTGAAAAGCGAACAAGACTCGAGATCAGCAGGAAATGATCGTTCGCTCGCCGCAATGGATCGCGTTTGATCACCGGATGGATCGAATTTCGGTGAACTGATTGCATGACCCTGAGACAGTACTTCACTGCCAGAAGTATCGGTTGCACAGTCGCCTTCAGCGGATTTCTCAGCAATCCTAATGCCTGTTGTAATCGATACTGTGGGTAAAGGCTAAGATATTGAGAATTTTGGGCACTGACCGGCTATGTTTATTTTGCCACATATTAGTCCACATATTAGTCCTCATATAGCCTCATTAGTCCTCATAGCCACATATTATGCCACATATTAGTCCTCATTTTACCACTTGACCACTGAAGTGATAATAGTATTCACACGCATTGTGTTTGCGAATATACTCGAGTATTTTGATCACTGCAGGTATCTTTATTGGTTTTACTCGAAAATCAAGCAACTGGTTCGACTCAGTGTTTCTCCTAAAAATAATACTGTGGCTTGATTGGCGTATATAGTGGGGTTGTTAGTTTGAACCTCGTCGTGTATTAGGCCATTGCGCCTTCCAGGTAAAATTTGGAGACGTGAATCTGGAGTCATATGCCTTACTTTTGCTACCAAAAGGGGTGTGCTATCATCGCTGGGTAATGCATAAAGCTTAGACCGAAGGTGGTCTCTACTTAAGCGAGTACATTTGTTTCAAGGCCGGATTATATAATATCCAACTCTAACTGCTCACCGTCACAGGTCCATAGTTATTATGAAATTATTTTTGACTCAATGGATTTTATTTTTATTTCAGTGGAAAATGTCGTTTGGCGAATTCATTAGTATCCAACAGATTTGCTGCACTTTAATTGATATGAAGAGGTAATTTCCACTGCTCGTCTGGAATGTTATCTTTGACGTCTATTTAAGCTCTCGCCCTCCTTCGGGAGCCCATTGTGGCCAGAACCTTTAAAGATTATACAGTGAGTTTTTTTTACGTCGTTTTCCCCTGGTTTGACTGAAAGGGAGTCTTTTAATCCGGCTACATGTCAGTACTGTCCCAGCGCCTTCCCCTTTAAAGACTGGTTTACATATCGCCGAGCTAGCCTTGCCCATGATTCCCCACGCCCCTCCCGCCCTCCCCCGCGTGATCCATCTGGCTGAGCTGATCGGTCTCGACTTGGAGCGTCTCTGACTTCCCCAGTCCTTACTTGGCTCTCCCTCCTCTTCGCCCCAGAAGCCACTGTAACGCGGATCGTCGCCGTGCGACGGCCTTAGCACTCGGACAACCTGATGCTAAGACGGTCGGCGAGAGGCAATGCCCTCTCCGTCTGCAACGCGAAGGGTGCAGCGGCGGCGCTTGAAACAGGGGATTTCTACCATCTTAGCGCGTACGGCTGGGCGAATTTTACAATCGCAATACCACGTAAATTAAAGATCTACAAATTTTGTACGACATAAATATGTCATTCACATTCACGAATTGGACTTTTTGCTCAGTCCTACTTCATTTTATGTGCAACGTGTCAAACGTCCTTAACTTTTACGTGCCGGCGTCCCCAATGTCTAGCTACACTAACTTTCAGTGTTCCCAAAAGTGCATGGTGGTTTTATTGAAAGTCCCCTGTCTGTTTTTTTTATCTGTTATCTGTCTAGTGTTTATTTTTGCTTAATGGTAAAACTTCTCGTAGTTAAGAGGAAGGCCTAAGTAAAAAAAATGAAATTATGAAAGGTATGACCTTTTTGAGGGGGCGTGGTAGTCCAGTGCTTATAGCGCTGGACTGCTGATCGGCTGCTGGTGACGACCGATTATGGGCACCCTCAGCTTCACCCCAGCTGTGTACCATTTTTCGAGTAACTGGTCATCCTGCCTTTAGTCTCCGCCGTGCCCCTTTCCTTGACCGGTGGGACGGGAATACAGTGAATTTCACATGTCATATGGCCTAGTACTGGGTGAGCTCTGCCCTCACCAACCAAACCGACCTTCGGGTTGATTACTATGATTTTTTAATGTCCTTTTTAACTATTGTACATACAAACGGATGTGACAGAGTAAACGTCGTTTCTCATTCTATAAATGTTTTCAGCCGCACAGAACGTCAATTGGGAGCTTACTGATTTACGGAAAAACCGTGAATAGTTTAATGCAAGAATCACTGACAGCTGCAAGATTTTAAATAATTAAATTTATGCACTGCTACTACTATGCTACTACTACTAAAATTAACAGAGGAATATGACAAGGATAAAGTCTTTCTTCAGTATTAATCAGTTTGGAAGTATAAAAATCAATGAAGAACTTAGGAAATGTGGAAATTAAAGGTATCTAGGCGTACGCAGATTAAGTAATCTTTCTCTAATAGCAATAACTCTATTACCTTTCTCCTAATCCTTCACTGATAACATTAACATAACCTTTGGGGATTGAAAAATTGCATTGATATTCTTGAAACTATGTACCAGTTTTTACAAGAATATAAAGGAGGATGTAAGTTTTAGAGGACTTTCTTTAAGTGAAAGATGTGAATTCCTTCGCCTACCTCGGTGTTATAAGTACCTGGAATGAAAGAAGCACAACGGACATCAAATGTAGAATATTCGAAGCTTGGAGAGGGCAAGTCAATTTCGTAAGGGAGGGGATCAACCCCGTACGAAAAGGTAAGTCTCATTCCCCGTATTTCCGGGGCAGTTAACGGCTTTCGTTACCCTGCGAAAAAGTTCGCGTGAACCGAAGGGGTGAAGGAACTCGCGAAGAGCAGGCATCGAGGGCGAAGCCAATTTTCCTTGTCCGTTAAGGCCGAGCCTTCCCCACAATTCATAATCCGAAGGATTCTTTATTATAGGAAGAGGGTACCGCAACTAGATGGGGAATGTTCTTTGAGGAAAATAACCTGGGTCTCCAAGGGCGCTGAGGATGATAAATATGTCAACCAGGGCCCCTTGCTCCACCATTTTCCAGCGCCCTTCTCCCGTCCTCAAATGAATCTTCTCACTACGTTGCTTCTCTTGATTACTCACCTCACGAAAATCCAAGGGCACCTGGAAATTTAGGATATTTTTAGTACAAATTGGTATAAATCATATTCTCTGTCGCTCCCTTCGCTGAATCGCTAAATGAATTTTTTAAACCTCACAGGGCGAACTGGGTTGCTCGGACGAATCCGGCTAAAGGGCGATTACATTTTCGTCGAAAACGGGCGGTAAGGAGAGGGAGGTGGGTGGTTATTGGCGAGGGGGGAAGCGAACGTCATTGACCCGATCAAGTATCTTCCAGACGGGCGAACTTTTATCGCGTAATAATGTTTCCGCGCGTCCAACGAGTCGCTTCAGCGGACCTGATACAAATTGGCTTCAATCATGGTTGAAAATATCCGCGGATAAAAATCGCGCCCCACGTTTTCTGGGTGTCCTTTCAGGTTCGGTCGCCTACACCTCGAATAATGATACGATACAGCGACTATAGTCTGCGGGTACGAAAATCATAATAATTATTTTTTTTGCGTTCCATGAATGTGGAGAAAATCGAGGATCATAATATTTTCTTAGATGTTTGCTTCTCCGGGCATCTCTGGTGGTCCATGTTGCTCATAATATCTTCGTCAGAAGCATCAAAGGTATTGTTTTTTTACCTCTTAGACGGTGAAGCTCCAGTCAGCAACTTTTAACTTTTGAATATCGTTGCGGGAATTGAATGTGTAAGTAGTGACAGCAACTGGAGGAAGCCTCAGTGGAGGGAATATTAAGTGGAGGAGTGTGGAAAAAAATATATTCAAGGAATTTTTATACTTTATATTTTGTCAAAGATTTTCGTGGCGTAGTTGATTGACGATCGTAATTTCCTGGCGTGGCCATTATTGCTTTCTCCGACAGCAGCCGTCTTGTTTCATGGGCCTTTCGCTGGCTGTTTTGTTTTTCTAAATACATTTTTCCCGGAAGAGTCTAATAAGACGCTCACCTCCATTACATAACTTGAAAGTTTTCGGCTTCTCCTGCTCCGAAGGTTGTCTATTTCTTAGAATTATATTTTTATTTCGAAATGGCAATGACAATAAGTTTATGTCCTTATTAAATGTTGGACCTCGTAAAAAAAGTCTGATCTGTGAAGACAGACTGAGGCAAATTTCAGAAATCTTTCGGAAGTGTCCATTATGACTGACTAAGGAGTGAACTGGTAATGTATAACGCCATAATATTTCATTGTTCCGTTTGATTTCAGTGTCACTGCATCATTTTCGAGGCGAATTACCTATGAAAAAGTAAATTACCTACTAATGGAAAATACCCTAGAATCTAAAATAAATAAATGTAGCTAAAAGCAGGGGTTGGCAACGGTACCGAAGTACCGGAATAAATCTAGTTTTCTTACCTTAGTTACTGGTACCTATGATTATTTCCCTAGTTGCTCGTACCGGTCCTTACTTACTTAAGTATAATTAATAGTTCAGTTTTTTTTGCGAGAGCTGTCAACATGTTTTCATTAACAACCGCGCAGTTGGCGACTATCGGAACAAGGAATGGCCTTCGACAGTGCCGCTATAAGGATTCGCATGGAGATAAACCGATAAGACGAGGAAGGCGGAGAAGGGGTACAGTGAAATCCACTCTCTGAAAATCCTCTCCACCGAAAAAAGGAGAAGAAGATAATGGGAAAGCCTAATAAAAATAATAAAAGTAGAAGCGGATGAGTGCTTGGAGAAAATTTTCTTGACTGGCGGTGGAATGGGGTTTTCAACGTAATGAATCTCATAGATATGGTGTCGGACCGATAGGTTGCGAAAAAATAATTTTTTGAGATTTATTAGATTGGGAAAAGTCTACTGTTAAACCGAATATCGCTCCTTACTTTTTCGTGTGAAAAAATCATTTTCCGAGGGAGAAATGGGTAACGAGGTTCGGTGGGATGCCGAATATCCTGAGTAGCTCATTGGTGGCTTGCGGGTGGCCAAGGTGGGCGAGTATGGGGTCCCATGAGTGAGCAATGTAGTCCAGAGTGTCGGTTACCCAAGCGGGGGAACACTAGGGTGGCCGGTTGCCTTGATTTATGGTCGTTTTTCGGAGAAGCCGTTTTGATCGCATTTTCCGACCGTGAGAGTGGAGGAAGGCTAAAAGAGTGTTGCGCCGTCGGCTGAGGAGATAAGGGAGAGGTCGTTCAAAACTTTTTCCTCGCTTTCCCGCGACATACTCCTCCATTTAGGAAAAGTGGGGGAACTAATGGTATG
>LYUA01000070.1:1071942-1082453 GCA_002093875.1 Calopteryx splendens | reverse complement strand
AGGCTTACGTAGTAGCTCTTTTTGCTCGGCCGAGCGGTTGTGACGTATCTTTGGCAGGTTCTGTCGATTCCGAAGCCGAATCTTGGAGTCGAAGGATTACGTAATAACTTCCCTGTGCTGAGCCTTCGCAATGCTGCGATTTCATCTTCTCTCTTTCGGATAATACACATACCTACTGTACGATATGCTCATACTTTAAATGGACTCTGCACTTAAAGTAAATGATAATGCCGTGCGTATCTGTTAATTATGAGAGACCCCTAAACATCACTTTATTCTCAGCCTGTTGAATTATTTACCCAACACCTCTTTCCGTGTGTTAAATGCACAGTTTAGATGATGCGCAGGGATAAATCGCTCGTAAGCACGGCGCTATCAAGATACACTCTGTATGCATTTTCTTCTCTCTGGAATCGGGGTATCGTACGCTGAAAGCTTACGTAATTCCCCGCGAGGAATGCAGCATTTAAGTGAGTACGGGATGTTGCCAGTTTGAGAATTAGATTCGTGGTTACATTCAAATAACTACTTGCGCGCTCACTCCTGATCTCTGCAGTCTCCTTATATAAGCCAAAGATCTTGGTAGTTTGAAGAAGAGGTTGCTGGCCATATATATGCTCCCAGTATGGCACTTTTATTACCTTCCATAATGGATATTTAGAGAAAAAATATTTGATAGGCATGGGGTGCATGTAGAAAAGTCGAGGGTATAATTACCGTGATGGGAAAAGTTTAGCTTCTTTGGAGTAAAAGTCTCGGCGTTGTGGCATCAGTCGTAACCTTACCAGCCTGCGTTGACCTGTGATCGTTACGTAAGACGCCAAGTGTCTGCTACCTGCATCCTGGCAGAGGTAGATTTCGATGGGCAAGGGGTTGGCGGTGGGGACCTATGAAAAGGAGTCCGGACGGAGGAATAATCTTGGGTCTGTTCCATGACAATTCGGAGGCAATCGTCGGGAGCGAAGGGGTAGGTAAGCTGTAAATTTCTCTCCACATTTTGGTCTTCGGTCTTGTGGAGAAAATCCTGGCTTAATGCATAAATGTGACAACGGTAGACTCCACTTCACCCTTAGGTGGAAAAATTGTGAATCAAGTCTTCACTCGGTGTCTGGCTAAGGCTTTTGTTACGAATGACGTCTTGCGGGTGTTGGATAATTCTTATCCCTCCTTTCCCTAATGTCACGCTTCGTCACGGTGATTCTTTAAACACCCCCTCCCCCAAAAGGCGTCACGATCTTCGAATACCTATTCCCAAATTTCACGGAGTGTTTTCTCAATTTCATGATTTTTTTCATTCATAAAGCTTCAAAATTGAGTGTTGTGTTATAACTCCATTTATTTTCGGGGAGCGCTTTTGACGTCAGGGGTACTTCCCTCCTCCCTTGTCACGTATTTTCAACCTTGATCTACCCCTCCCCCAAATGCATTGCGCATTTGTGCTCGAAGCTTAAGACAACTGAGAATTCATTACCCCGCGTCATTTTTTCTTCGTGGCTCTAGCCTTTCGCGAGGAATCCGCTCCATTGCATCGTAATTCCTTGCATCCGTTTCTGTCCGTGCGGGTTTTCTTTGCGTGGAGCGGTGGAACGAATGGGAGGCCGGTGTCCGTGAGGTCTTTGGTATTTTTCCGACCTTGAAGTTGATCATTCCCGTGGCTTTTTCTTCCATCGCGCCATCAGGCTCCCTCGGATGCTATTCGAACATTTACAGTCTTCACGATGAGTGTGCTGGGGAGGGACGCTGGATTTTCGCTGATTGCTGTCGAAATTCCCTTGACACCTCTTTCGTTTTCTCTCTCGCCCTCGGCGTTAGAAATTCAGGAGAAGTTCGATAAGGAAAACTTGGCTTCGATGCCCTTCCCGCGCACTCTTTCATTGGTGGAAAGTCGCGTTAAAAGACCTTGACGTCACTTTCAAGCTATGGCGCGCAGGTTACGGAAGGTAATTTCGGTAACGTCCCATGCGATTTCTGATCGAGGCACGGGTGTGGCGTTTAAGGATTGTATTATTCGCTTCTGTGGTTTTAATTCGAAGGAATGGGTTTTTCCCTCACGTTTCCACGAAAGGCTTGCATTGCCAGGGGGAAAATGAGGGGAAAGCTACCGAAATGTGACGGAGGTCGGGGAGATACGGGGTGAAACAAGTGTAGCTATTGGGGGGTGTTCTTCAATACATCGCGAAATGGGAAGGTAGGTCGACTAGTCGTCGGTCTGCCACACTTCGATGAGCACCGCTCGTGCATGTCATAAACCCCTGTGTTGCGGTTCTGTGCTCTGTGTAGAGCATGAAAGATAATCTGGAATGAATCTCATTGAGGAGAATTTGAAAGGACATGGCTTGTTTTTGGAGATAAATGGGGGAACGGTGTGGAGCAGAGAAGAATGATGGAAAAGAATATTATTTTTGTGTTAGATTCTGTACTTTCATCCATTTATATATTTCGTTCGTTTTTGTAAAGTTGTGTAAAATATCGAAAATGGATTTAAAAGAATGTTATTGATTGGAAAACGGCAAACGTCTTTCTTGTTATTACCGTAAAAATTGCTATTCTTCCAATCCTCCGAGTAATGCACAGGCCAAAGGAAGAAGTAAATTTTTTTAATGGTAAACCAATTTCCAATTGTGTTTTCTACCGACTTGCCTGAAGAAAAAAAACATTTCAGCAGGTTTCCAATTTTAATCCAGAGAAATATTATGACTCTAATGATTAAAACTAATGGTCTTATTTGTCCACCAAAAAATAAAGAACGTTATGTACACGACATAAAAAATAGATTGTTTTAGCGTTAATCTGAGTGGAACGTATATTAGTAATTTTCAGAATGTCAACTGCCTAGTAGGTATATAACGTCTAACCTCAAGGAGCGGGGATCAAAGCATTGCGGAGGGCGATTAGAGAACGTGAGAAAAGAAAAAAAAAGTCCGGAGTCCTGACTCTAGTACGGAGTCTAGTCTAGTCGAACTCTTTTACTTGCATTTAGGTAGTTGGAGGTAAATTGCGTTGAAATCGATCCCTCCTTATTTCTACAAAATCTTCGTTGTGTTGAAAACAAGTAACTTATGCGATCAAAGTGGGAATATGAGTAAGTTCATCTTTCAAAAAGAAACTCGAGGAAAGCTTAAACGTCACTGCCGAGAGCAGAAAAAAATCATATGACAAGTCCATGGTGGCATATAACTGCTGTAATTGGATGTACGCAACATGTTACTTCTGCAATACATCCGGATGTGGATGCCAAAGCTGTAGGGCTAGGCAACTTCAGATCAAATCGAATGCGTATATAGGTTCAATGCACAGTACAAGCCCTTCGAAGTGAAATACTCGACATTTTTGAAAACTGGTCTTTTTGAACTATTGATATACATATATTGCAGTGGTGGAGTAACAGAAATTTCGATGGTGAAAATGCAAACCTTTTTATTTATTTCCAAGAAAATTTGCTTCAAATGTCACTGCACAATCATAAAATTAATTTACCAGACTGCAATATCTATTGCCATCCAGCAATGGTGATTCAGTGGTGGATTCAGACTTCGAACCTTATCATTTGCGTTTCTACAAACTTTTAATTCGATGTGAATATTATTTTAGTGAAATAAACTCCATTTCCGGAATAAAAAAATGTACCAATAGACTTCGAATCGCGGCGATAAGTGTACACTTCAATTTTAAAGGAAATGTATGATTTTGCTCTTTGAAAATTTTGGCACAAAATGTGTGGTCATCAAACAATCAAACCCAATGCAACTTAAGGTACCTATTAGTGTAACCGAGTATAAAGGAGTTCAAAGACCACTTGGGCCAAGGTTTTATAAGATGAAACTCCCTCTATTGACTGTAGCGAGAAGACTATGCGTCATCCTTTGATGTAGGAGAATGACCCGAATACGTCCTATTGTAAAAATAGACAATGGAGCGTTTTCAATTTGACGTATATTACGTGATTTCACGTCGAGTTTTATCTTACCTAAACTGCGAATTAAGTCTTACATATACTGTTAGGTTTTCACGATATTCAGTGGATGAGAGAGATACGACATTCAAGACGCGATGATATATAACCGTTCTTCGATTTCCTTATCAGTAGGGACCAGGGAGTAACTTTCATGACCACGATAGACAGCAGTGAAAATTATGAGATACGTGTAAGTGGGACAAAATTTTGAACCGAATGAACCTCTTATGCTGCTCAATGTCTAATAGTATTTTCAAGATTGGTGTTTTCAAGCGTTTTTCTCACGCCTGCAAGATCTGGGGGAGGTGGGGAATTTTGGGCGGATGTATGTTTGGAGAGTCAGGAGAATATCATTAAACGGAGGTCCAAGGGAGAAATTAATTGCTGTTCGTTGATTATCAGGACAATCAAACTCTTCAGCGTATGTCAGAATATATATTTATATATTCTGACGGAAACAGCAAAGTTCTATGCTTGCTGAATTTCATCCTGCTAAAATGAACGCCGCTCTGTTTACTTTTATTGTTCAGTGAAGAGCTTCATTAAAAAGTTGTAAAATTGTTCGTCGCTCCTTTAACTAGGAAGAGATTCCCAAGTTAGGGAATATTCAATAAAAATACGTGTACTGATTCATCACCAGTTGTACACTCCAAATTTTGGTAAGTTTTATAGCACGTGTGGTCATCGAAACTCGAAACCCTAGGGATTTTTTTCATGTATGGACGACGTATGCTTTCTTATGGAATTTCAAAACTGAAAATGCGGAAAAATTTCTTCGTCCAATTTACGATAGAGCCAAAAATAAACCTCTTAATTATCGTATCCAGTGACTTCCCAATAGTCCCGAATCATAATGTCATCTGTTCCTCAACCATTACCTTACCCCTTTTCTAGCAATCTACATATACATGGTACCCTGCAAGTCACCACCAGGGTGTGTGGCAGGGGGCTTATCGCACCAGGCATTCACCGTTAAATTATGCATTACTCGAATATTAGAAACAAATTCAGAGGTTACAAAATTCAAGCGATGGAAGAACATTAACCAACGGTTTCACATCCTTCATATACATATAAGTATAAAATAATACTCAACGCATGCAAGACGAGCTGCTTGTTGCAATATATCCTGCAATATATTCTGCAAAACCTCTGCCGTCTTCTTAGGTGCCTAAAATGTCTCCTACATTTTCATTTGGTTTTTAAAATTTATTCAATGGTATTCTACTAATAGTAAAATCGTCAAATTCAGCATATATTTGCAACTGGTGCTGTACCAAAAGAATCGCTAAACTAAGAGCCCTCTGTCAACATGGCGCTTTACAATTGTTGTTACTGCTTTGGATTCGGTGTTTGGAATTCACACTAAAAACGATATTTTAATTTCTAACGATTAAAATTACTGTGTGTGTTAATCGTTGGTCAAAGGCATCGGAGCATCATAAATGTGCCACTGCTTACTTAAGTGATTTGTGAGTATCTTGGTAATACAGCCGATGCATGCTGAATGACCATTCGGAAATGGTGGTTTGTTGTGAATATTTTCTTAGCTGTTGGGTGCTGCAATGAAAAATGTCCATCTTTCAGGAAATACCGGAGCCCTAAAGAATTTTCAACGTACTGATTCCCAAACTACTGTCATCCCATGTTCTTCAGCTGCGCACGTATGATCTGCTTAGCAACAATAGTCCATCGAGATAAGAATATGAATACACTTAGTATCAATGACAGCATTTATCAAAGCAGTAGGTATAAGTTCTTATTAAAAGACGTAACTTTTTCTTCCACATATACTTTATTGGGAACGTAACTGGGTTTCATCGCGTCGCGACATCTTCAAGTGTGATGATGTGCGATCTCACTGCTGCGTTGGCGTACCCGGTCCTCGAGAGGAATACCAACCAGTGACGCCGGTTACCATTGATTTCAAATTAGGTCCCCTCAAAAATATTTTTATACAAAAAAATTTTTCCACTAATTCAGTTATGACGGTGAGACTCAACTGATATTAGAAACTAATAAATCAAGTCGGCGTTGCGCTGGAGATAGGTTGTAACTACCTGTCGAGAGTTCCTGCGGGGTGTATGAAGTGTAAGGTTGGCCTCTCCATGTGATGCTTTCCTTCGTTCCACACGAAGACTTTGTGACGTTTAACCGTGACGAGTTGTACCTTATGTTACCACAGTTAAAACGTCAAAACGAAAATAAGTTTTTTATAAAATTATTTTTTAAAGGGTCTTTCATTGATTGGATTACTTATTCAGGTTCATGCTTGTGAGTCGCGTTTAGAATACTTGAAGCGCAGTGCGTCTGTCGTCGGATGGTACGCTGATTAGGGTAAGTCAGTGCCCACACCGACTTTCTCCCCATCTCTTGCCCCGTGTCCGATTCATCTCACGCAAAGGTAAACGCGGGACTAAACAAAGACTAAAAATGACACAAATGACCTCGTCAGCAGTTCTGTGTCTCCGCTCTTACCACTCCACTTAACTCCGCTCGCTGCAAGTCGAGAGTGACGTGACGCCGGATTAATTCTCCGCGTTGTCGATTTTATTTTGTCTCCACTACCTTTCTTTCGTTATCTCTCGTTCACCCTCAAGGCGTTTCGAAAGTTTGGCTTCGAGGAACTTCCAGAGTTCTCCCTCCCTTGGATGAAAAGCATGACGTCGTCTTAGAAATCATTTGACGTTAACCTCGGCTTTGGAGCGAACGGAGTAAATAACGGGAGTGTCTACAAGGGAGCAGAAAGGAAGGGGATTGCGCACGATCGGAATGAATGAGCGTGGTCGGAAAGGTGGGAAGGGGAATTGGAGGAATGTGGGAAATGGAAGGTCGATTTACGCTTCGCAGATGGTTTCTGCTTCGTGCCGTCCGGCCTTGATTTCTATCCGGCGCGTACACGCGTTAACTCTATTTTGCATCCTTGTTAGGTTACAACTTTGCTGCCAGGGTTGTGGAACCAACAGAAGTGTCCTCTCCCCAGCTCGTACTTTAGCAGTTCTATCGCACGACCCTAGTGCGACCAGGCTAGACAATATTAAATTAAATAAAACACAGGTACTGTACTGTTTTGCGTGTACATGATAGAATAGGTAAGCGCCAGGCGTTGAATTGCAGTAGGTATTTCAAGCCCAAATGCCATTCGGTATATAATGACAATAGCTCGAATAAAGTAGTAACAGTTTTAAATAAAGTCTTCTTGCACCTTATGAGAACATTTTATTGATTGATTTATTGATATTATCCCAAGCTTCGACTCCATAAACCTTATATGAAGCGCTATCTTTTTGTTATCCTCAAACGTTCAACAGTTAAGTGCGTTGTAGTTTGATATTAAATTGGATGAAAAATTGTTGCATTTTATCTGAGAGCACTTTTCATGAAATACTTTATGGAATACAATCAGTGATTCCATTATAACTGCGGTGCTTAATTAAACTATCTTCTCATTCATTCACCCTTGACTTCGAAATAACTTTCTTTTATCATACGGTTAACCTTTCAGTTACCTGCTGCATGCCTACAGAAAAAACAAAGATTAAGCACCCAAAGCATCAGTAAACTTAACCTACGTGAACATAAGTATATTTTATCGTTTTCTCTAAAGACATATTCGCCAAAAATGACACTAGGGCATCTGGCAGTGAGATAAAATTCTTTTTAAATTGTAAAATCGTCAATTTTTGTTAAATTTATGCAAAGGAAGAGTAAATGCATATGCTTAAATTATTTTGTTTTTTACCGTACAAGAAATAGTCATTTTGTTCAAAATTCTTTTTGCACTTACACATAGTCCACGCTTTCCTGGAATAAAGACCTCTCTACCGTGATTGGAAAATTGCGTCCTGTCTGGTTCTTTTTGATGGCGTTCGAAAATCGACATTGCGTATGATCGCTCTCGCGTGTGTCTTGAATTTTAGCTCTTCTCTTTTCTTGTTAAATCTCGGTCACCTAAAAATATGTAGGAGCGATAGAAGATTCCAAAAAAACGCTTAAAACTCAACATCGGGTCATGAAATATGCGCCAAATTAAAAATGAAATGTGTCCTAGTTATACAATCGGAAAGGTCCAGTCACTCTTAAAACACAGCGTGACACTTGGCCTCCTAGCTCTAGCCTTGGAAGCTTCATCGCATGTAAATCCTACCCGAAGCCGACTTTGAACGCACCCAGTTGGTCCGTTGATTAACTACTAAGTTTGCTTTGCTTAATGACATAATTGATCAATTTTTTGTATAAAATTTTAGTAATAACAAGTAATATATTCTCAAAAAGAGTAGGTATACCAAAACAAATGGTCGCGATTCACCATCTATTGCCACTAGTTATACTCCCAAATACAGAGGTATAACATTTTACAGATGCAAATGTTCGCGTCATATTAGTATTATTTTTAGAAAACACGTAATTATGATAACCAAAGGGCATCGTCCGAGGAAAAATAAAATCCCCTCTGGGTTCGAAACGGGATACCCTGACCGTGGCGACATGGGACTTAATGCATGGCGGAGTATTATTAGTGTAGAGAATATTACACGATTTTTGATTTCTCTGAAATAAATAAAAAGCATTCTTTATCGCCATGCGAAATTTCTGTTACTCTACGACTGCTATCAGCAATCAATAGTTCAAGTTCCGGCGATATGAATATCGTGTTATCCCTTGTTATCTTCCATTTCCACCGTGATTCGCACGCGGCTCGAGAGCAGTCTTTAGGCCACGTATTCACTAAAAATAGTCTAGTCAATTTTTTGTAATTCCGAGGTTTGGCAGCGTCGGCTTAAAGTAGGTTTATGTGAGAAAATACTTTTCCTGATGGAAAATCTACCTTTCTCGTCACTGTCTCTAAAACCTTTATGTATCTTCATCGCTCTTAAACGTTCCCAAAATGTACAGCATTTCCTCTCCTTCCATTTCTTCTTCTAGTTTATTGTCATCTTTACCTTCAAGAAAATATAAGGTTGAATCCATATAGTAACTTAAGTCCACTTCCAACTCAGTATTTAAGCGAGTTAATACAGTCTGTGCCCCTGGCCTGTCATCCAAAAGGTTGAGAGATCGAATCTCACCTCAGATATGGATTTCATGTTATCTATAATCGTTCAACCCTGCCCTGCCTACCCTTTTGACGGGTCGGGGGATAATATTTAAATACTATGGTGTAGATATGGATTTTTAGATGATTTTAAGTAGCTTTAACCTTTTGGAGC
This sequence comes from Calopteryx splendens, assembly GCA_002093875.1. Lineage (NCBI taxonomy): Eukaryota > Metazoa > Arthropoda > Insecta > Odonata > Calopterygidae > Calopteryx > Calopteryx splendens. The sequence goes on along the minus strand of LYUA01000070.1, from coordinate 1,073,288 downwards.
GCTAATGCCGAAGTGCACGAAATTACTTGAATGATTTTTGTAGGTATTTAGTACGGAAACCGTGGCCTTTGCTTTATAGTTCCGTGCCAATTTCATCCTATGTCATGGGTTATTTCCTCGAGTGAACCGGTCTCGTGAGAAAGAAGTCCTTTTAGCTGTACCTTTTAACCGACGAGCCCACCAAGGGCTTTTAAGGAATCGTTAAAATTTATCGAATTCCCGAGAAATATGACATTGGCGATATCTTGGAAGTCTTGAGAAAATATCAACTGCGTTTGTACAACATTTAGATAACAATAAGCCCTCTAAGTAACTTCCAAGAAAATTGCAAGACCAGATGACGAAGTTTAAAACGAGTAATTAATTCCTTTATTTTTTATTTAAAATTGAAACGAAAGGGTGAATTCATTGTCTTCTTCCTACAAGATGTCTACACTCCTCTCTATTCGCCGCTTTTTTCTTCAATACACTGTACAAAACACAATTCTTGTCTTCCAAGATTCATCTTATAAATTATAAGCGTGGCCTTCCATTGTGAATATTTTTTTCTATTTTTTCTTTCGTTACTCTCTTCATCTGTCCATCGTGTCTAATAATGTATCCCAATAGGGCCATCTTATTTTTAACTACTTAAAGAAGCTACTCACCTCTCCAGCCCATCAACATACTCCTTCGTTCATTAACTTCATTCAACATTCCAACTCCTCTCTCTTCAGCATTCTTGCATAGCACCAAGCTTCAAATTCAATTCTCCCCTCCTATTGTCCATAATTCGCTTGCATTCAAAGTGACTGCACTTAACAACTTTACACGTAGGTCTTCAAGTCTCTTCCTCACCGAAGGTAAATAGGTTTTTCTTATTATTGAATGCAACCATCATGGACTGATGGATGGATTTTACGTACTCATTCAGAGCAGTGTTTCCCAACGTTGGGTGTATGATCCACAGGGGACAATTATAAAAGTATGTCACCTATACAAAATATGAAAACAAATAAATTCTAATAAAAAGTATTACCTATGTTTCTTTTTTATGTCGAGTCCCTATTTAAGTGTATTCATCATCATCATACTCTTTCAATCCTAAGATTGGTAGACAGCAGCCCTCCATTCTTTCCTATCCCATGTCAGTTCCCTTGCTCCAACGTAAGTCTTCCTTCTTAAATCCATCTTCACTTACTTCACTACTTATTTTACCATCCATTATGTTTCTCACAAATGCGTTGTGTCTCATGGTATGACCAAACCATCTTGTTCTTCCGTATGGTACTCCATTTGGTCTTCTCCTGTTCTACTCTTCTGTATACTTCTTCGTTTCTGATTTTATCTGTCCATTTGATCTTCAG
>LYUA01000070.1:1031314-1041504 GCA_002093875.1 Calopteryx splendens | reverse complement strand
TCTATTCCTGTGCAATCGTTCGCGCAATTATTGCAGCAATAAATGCCCCGTGTATACGGGCCTTAAGTCTCGACTGTCACGTGGTGGCGTTCAGTCATTGCCGAATATTATTATATGGTAAACTATTTTAGGGTAGGTTCTAACATACTCCGTCTGACATACTTCGCCCACCACCATACTCTAGTCCCCCATCACTATATAGTGTTTTCCTTTTGGGATTCCCCCAATCATTCCTAGTTGGGCGTATACACTTTCTATCTCTTCCTTCCTATGATTACTTGTCGGTATGTAGACCGAATTTCAGCCACGTTCGTTGGTTCTGCTTTAATAGCTACCATTAATATTTTATTATTCACTTCCTCTATATTTGGAACTCTTATTCCTACCTTTTTGTTTATTACTACTGCTACTCCATGCTGGCTCCCTTCCCCTCTGCTGAATATTATTCTTAAAACTCCGTAACTATCACTCCAGTAATCTCCTCTATCCTTCCGTCTCACCTCACTGAATTCTAATATTCCCGCTCCATATCCTGTTTGACGTTTTCTAACTTTCCTTTTTTTATAAGCATCCTAATATTCCAGGTACCTATTCTGACTCTAGCGTTCCTCTTTCTGAGTCTTCTGCAGCTGCGGATTCGGCTGTGAAAGGGTTTCGTGTGATGACGATCACGGAGGCCTTGCCTTCCCCTCTGCCCGTCCCTTTGTGCCGGGCCCCGTAGTTAGCAGGAACCATTTTCGTGTTTTCTCCATCATATTGTCTTGAGAGTAATAATTTCCGGGTTTCCCGTTGCTTTCCTCAATACTGCTTTTAACGTGATACCATCACTTAAATGGCCGCCCCGCTGGCATCAGACACCTTTGTAGCCGCCTCACTGAGGAAAAGACGCTGCGTGGACTACCTTTCGTCGGGCTCCAACCCTTCCACCTATCTGGCAAGGGTGCCGAATATTGGATCTATTAAAATTATTCTCATACTGTAACTGCTGTAATCGTTAAAAATAATATTAGTAGCTAATGTTTTCTTTGACGACTGCTGCACTAAAGTAGAGCCGGTCCAAGATGCTAACTTTGCCTCTAACAATTCCTCTGTTGAAAGCAGCATTATATCAAGTAATGGTAAGTTCCTGCCTTTTATTATGGATGAGCTGGTATTGTAAATAAGGACCTATTCTGTATGGGCAATTTTTTTCACTGTATCATAAATGAATTAACGGTGGCTTAGTTATCTCCGATAACGTTATGTTGATAACTTGAACCACCGAATAGAGAAACGTGAGGAAGCCCAACTTGTTGTCAGTTGCATAACCCTTTGGAACCTATTTTCACAAACTTATCCTTAACATTAGCTGTGTTTATAAGTATTAATATTGCTATTCTTTAAATTTTGTTTAAATAGGAAACGGCTCATAATTGGAATTAAAAACTACCTGCTACTACTGTAGTGTACTAATGTAAAACTTGGGTTTTGACATTTCAATATTGAAACTTAAAATGAAAGTTTGCTTATTAAATTCACTCATAAGTGTATCAATGACTAGAAAAGCTAATATATTTCGAAAATGAAGCAAGTTTCAATAAAGCCACTGATGTTTTCATTGTGATTACTCTGTTCGTTTTAAGCTACTCAATGTTATTAATATTTGTCTCGACTTGGATCATGAATTCAGCTTAATATTTTTATTTTTTTTTTATAAATGTAGAATAAAAGTCTTCCCCACAGCTGTCTTTATAAATGGCAGCAGGAACGTATTCGCCTTGTCAATCATTTGTTCGTGTTCTTTCCTAATGTTTCCCCAAAAAGTGGTAAGTGGTTTCTTTTGCGTTCTATTCTTGAAAATGGTGTCGTTCAATTAACTTCGTTGACTTATGATGATCTGCCTAATTGTAAATATTCTTCAAACAGATTTTATAACGTGTGGTTTTGTCCAAGTTTTGGAAAATATAAGGTTGAAAAGGAAAGTTGATTTAAGCCCTTGCAAGCATTGTTATTTTCTCGTTACCTCCCTGGAAGAGGTGCAGCAGCTTCGCATCGACGGGATGACTGGGAATTTTGCATATTTTCCATCAAAATCTACTGCCCTTTTTTAAAGCATCACTTTGTCATTGAATCAGTATCGTTTGAAATTTTGGGCATCGTTTCTGAGGATTGTTTAAGTAGCAAAAATTCAGCTAATTTATGAGGAAAATCTTACACCTAGGTATATGCAATCTGAAAATTTACTGACGTAAACCCGTATTATTGCATTGCGTTTCATATATTTTGCATTATTACTGAATTTGAAAAGAATACTAAACTTAGGAAGAATAAAGGAAATCGGGGTCTATTATTTTGATTCAGTTTTGGAAAACTTGTCGTGATAACTGATATTATTTTGAGTTTTTTTCCAATCAGAAGATGGTATCAGCAGCCTTCCAATATCCCGAATTCAATTTCTTTCCTTTTGTCTCCGTCGTTCTCACTCCTTTTTTAAAATTTTTCCTCTTCCTATTGCATACTTACCCACAATATTCCTCTTATGATCTTCATCATCTAAACCTTTATTAGTATCCCTTATGTACTCTTACGGTTTTCTTTTGCATTTTCGTGCCAATTATTCTTTCATGTGAATGTAAAAAACAAATAAAGATTCTCTTAAGTTTGTGGAGTTCATTTTCTTCTGTTGAATGACTGTGGTCAAACTTCATTTGCATTTCGCCTGTCGGATTGGAAGTGATAATGGAGTCGTTATAAGGGAAATGGAAAGGTGAGTTCATATATACATACGAGGTGTTGTCTTTTGGCAGAACAAGTCACAACTATTTCCTCCTTGTTTAGACTCAGAGTAGTATGGGATGGAAATGAATGTCAATTATTTTCATTTTTAGTATCTATTTGGCACTTTTATTATTCCGTGTCCTTAATATTTTGGTCATTAGATTTCATGAACTCATTTCATTGCGCAATTGAGAATAATACCAATTGCTTCCTGTCATTGGTGTACCACATTTAGTTTTTATTAATCCTGAAATTCTTTTACATTTACCATGAGAATTCTTTTGCATAATGTCGTTAGTTGTCAAGAGAGTAAGATAGAACTCAATCCCTCGATAAAAATAGAAGTGGTTGAAACTTTTGTCACAATTCCATGTTAGAAATATGAACATGTAAATACCGAAATTGAAATAACCGAAAGGTTGCAATATTAAAATTAGGTACATATTTTTCGTTTGGCATCGAGTGCACTGTGTCACTTTCCCTTGTGTGTCAGAAAACAGAGTTGGATAGAAGACTAGTTTTATAGACTAGATTAGACTAATTTTCCATATTTGTCTGTGTAACCATGAGTTGAAATTCTGTGAATGATAATAAAGTTTGGTAAAGTTACAGATTTTTGTTATGAAAAAATTCTTAAGATGAGGGTTCTCGGTAGTGAGTGTACTTTCATGTTTTGAGACTTCAGTCCCGAGTCCGATGGTCAGCTGCGATCGCTGAATTGAAGAATGCCAGCACGAGTGGAGTGGGTGGTTCTTCCCGATTCTTTCGTTATTCTACTTTAAAAGCCTAAACCTACTGAATTATCAAAGGAAATACTGATGGTAAAAGAAGGCAGAATATGTTAGGTGGTGGAAGAATTGTGAATGAATATTTGCTGCTGTAAGATAGTTTTTTTAATTAAAATTATTTGACAAACAACCATGATTTACGCTTCGTTAATTAAATCTTGAAAAGTCGGTACGAGAAATCGAGTTGGATTGCTGGGAAGTCATTAAAACGTTTTCCTCAAACGGTATTCTCTTTTGTTATGTTGACTTGACCAATTAAAAGATATCACTATTTATTTGTTTTTATCGTTCTTCAATTTTTAGAAATGAATATTCTTTCCATAATTTTTAAAATTCTATGGTGCCACCATCTGGCGATGAATATGGTTTCACCTTTCCGGAGCAGTCCCTCTTACGTGAATGGGAATCCATGCGCCATCTGTGGGTGAAATATTGTACTATTCTCTTAAAAATGTTATAAAACCGTGTTGTTATAAACTATTTAAATAGGTTAAAAATAGCCCGTATTGCCAGGAAAACATAAAATTTTGTGTAGCTATTCACAAAATATCCGCATTTTTTTCGCCCGGCCGGGCGGCCAGGCCGGGTCCTCAGGCGGCCGGGTATATAAATGTTATTTAATATTTATGGTTTTCCTGACCTTTCGCGTCGTCCTGAACACCCTGAAGAAGTTTCTCGTGTAGGTTTCTGCAAATTTGGGATCCAGGAAAAAATTTGAAAATAAAAAAAAAAATTGGAGCCAAAAGGAATCGTTGTAAGACCAGATATACGTTTCGCCTTAGTAATCAGCCCTCGTAACCCCCCGGCTAACCGGGCTCTTATGAAAATGTGTGTCGGAACTACTATTCGTAATACAAAATTTAGGACTTGGTCGTTTTTTCTCATTTTCGGCGTCGGTGAGCTCTAGGCCCCGTAGCAAGGCTCTGACCAGGGTGATCCTATGGCTCGAGCCTGCTCTTCTATAGAGGGGCTCTGGACTTAGAATATTTTCCGAGGTGGGTACCGTTGTGGCCTACAGTTCTTCGCTTCGGGCTATCCTCCCACGAGACTTCAGCTGATAGCCCTCGGAGGATCTCTTAGGGTTTTGTCACGATTCGGATATATTCGCTTTTGGGAAGTTGAAATATACTTCGTTTTGAGTTACTTTATCTCTCATATATGTGCATGTTTGCCAACATAACGAACTAAATACTTTTGCATGCCGTTTCGTTAGCGTCATCTATTTTCAATTATCTCGCTTATTAATTTTATTTAGTTTAAAATTACCTCCAAGAAAAGAAAATTATAAAATTTACAAAAACGTTATGCACTTCACTAGTTTTTTAATTTTATTTTAAATAGACGCTTTGACACTTTCATATTTATAACACTACAGAGGTGATATATTTTTACTCATTAATTTATGGATTTTATGAAATTTTTTGTGCGACGCCTATAATTGGATCAAAATTTTTCTTTAGTGGTAAATATGAAATCTAAATTTATCCATTCATAATTTCACTCGTGCTCAAGGTGATCAAAATTGGATACTTTTATTAAGTGCATTACCCTCGCCCATTTCATCAGGATTTTTACTTCGGGTAGTTTATTTCAATCTGAGGGCAGAATTGGGAAACTCCGCGATATTATACATAAAATACATGTATAGAATTAATTATTAAAAAAACATTTATTTGCAGAGATTATACAAAGGTACAGGGAACGGCAAGTTGGTAAATTTTCACAAAATATTTCAATTCAAAACAAAGTTTTTGTACTCTGGGTGACTTCTCCAGAAACTTTTTCAGCGGTTCCTTTGATAATTTCCTCTTTTCTCTTCGTTTAACATTTTTCCGGATGGTAATTTTGATGCCGCAGCGCGCGCATTCCAAAGCTTCCTAGTTCCATTTTGGTTGTCCACCTCCACTGCAGAAACCGTCGCTTTCCGTTCTTTTCTTGTGAAACCGCGGAGGTAGCGAGTTTGCTTTGCCTTGAGCTTGTAGTTACCCCTCGACAGGAAGTTTCAGGCTATACCTCAATGCCGCCACATCGGTGATATGTAGACCTGAAATATAAAATGAGAGCATAAAAAACAAGTTTCCATTAGCAGTTCACCTCGGTGTACCAACGGTACTCTTAGTTTTCGATTTTAAGATTTGGCTTCAAACTTTAATTACTTTTAAAATTGAGTTTCCCCATTTTACGTTCGTTACACTGTTAATTAAAAATTTGGGCATTACGCTAGGCATGATGCCGCAGGCATTAGGCTAGACTCTCCCAATCATTACCTTTATACCAATCGTTTAATTTGCGAAGAACGACCCGCGATTGTGAAAGAATTGACTGGCAATAAGGCTAAGGAAAAAGCCTATCATCTCTTGATTAGTGCTGTACTATCACTTGTTTCATGGAAAACTTATCTTAATTTCAATAACCCGATGGGGTAGATATTTTTTCTGCCTGGGTCGGCCCTAGACTTCCCGCCTCCTCCCTTGCAGAATTTACTTCTAATCACTCCGGGTGAAAATGAAAATCTGCTTGGAGGGGGATAGGGTTGCCTCACCGGAAGTGCCGCCCATGGCGCTGCGCTACTGCAGTAATCACACCATGATGGCAACTTGTAATAATACGGAAATACGAGTTTAAGAAAGCGCACGAGATAAACTCACGTAGTTATACGTAACAAAAAAGGACTAATAAATGCCACACTTCTAAATCAAACTAATTACCGTTACGCCCCGCATTACAATAAACTATTTTCCAGCCTCAAGCACTTTCCACTTGGCATATTAGATTTGAAAAAATATAATCAACGTTCAACATCCGTAAACGTCATCCAGGATTGCGGTCAAGGATCTTTATATGTAGCGTGTGAACGTTATCGTTACAAACGCGAAAGATAACGAAAACGTTTCAAAAATTCTTTAAAATTTATGTTAGGAATCCAAGATAAAATGTTAGCAATATCTACCAAGAATCTCAGGAGCTTCGTTGTCATTTGTTCTACAAAGAAAAATCACTTTACAGGTAGCGGCAGCAAACAAGACAACCACGATCGTGCCCCAATACTTTCTAAAATCAGACTGCTTAAAACATTGACGGGCAACAGGAACCAAGGAAAGTCCATCGGCATTGTGTGTGCCGGCAACCACGTGATAGAGATTTCATGACGCAAAGTAATGCATAGCCTTTTTCATTTTGTAGCGCCTTACATTGCTACTCCTCGGAGATTGGTGCCGGAGATTGAAGATGTTCCAGTTGAAAATTTAAGATTTAAAATTAGTGTCCCGGGATTTTGGATTTTACCATGTTGGGCAGCATGTGCCTACATAACTTTTGATAGACTCCAAACAACCGGTGTTAAATTTGACTAGTTTTATAATTAATATAAGATTTATATACGTACCTACATTTCATGGGTACTGTTTGGCAAGAAATATGACCCGAAGTTTGGACTCCATCTTAGCTCCATTAGCTCTCCTGACTTTTGGGCGATAAAATTTGAAATATACGTGGTGTAGGAATATGTCAATTTCATTCCTGGAAAAGGAGATTGAATTTTCATTCTTTATGTCCCTGATACTTCTGCATTTAAAGGACGAAACTTCATTGCCGTTCATATAAACAAATGGTCAATTCTTAAAAACAGTGCTAAACCGCAATTCATGCCTGAAACTGTATAGGCACCCGAAACAGCTTTGTGAAAGGTCGTTCAAAATTAGTTTCGGCAGTAATTGCCTACCCGTAGCAAATATAACAAATGTAAATATGGTATAAAACATTTCTTAAATGTTGTATTCAAGCTCATTCCACAAAGATGTCACGGACTATCTACTTCATTTAGCATTCTGGGTGTGTTTCTAATCAGCTAACTACTTTACCTTGTGTGAATGGACTACAATTAAATGCAAAATTAATGAAACAACCACAGAAAAACTGCAAAAGAAAGTTTCTAGCGTAAAGAATTGTGCTTCATATTTTTAATGCTCACCATGCTGTACACTCAATGCTTTCATAGTATGAAATACTTAAGCTTTCCTCAGGAGAGGTACTAGGACTCATTCCAATATACCTGTTGCCACAGCAAACGAAATGTCTTCCTTTCAACTCAGCTAATGACTCAGCTAAGACCCATCGGACAGAAAACAAAGGACCAAGCACCACCGTTTGGCCATTCCGGTTGCAGAGTTATACCTATGCACTAGTCCACCTTTGTCGGTAAGCAATATTCCATTAATTTTTACGAACGTTTTGACTCCCTATGTGACAATAATTAAGTTCAGATAAAGTAATATAAAAGTTCTATCAGTTAAGTATTTTGAAAAACGTGATTACCGGTTGTATTCATATTCAAACTGTCGGTGATCGCGTACTTGCGTATATTCAACTCCCTATCTTCACATTACTTCGTTGTAAAAGCATTGGGAGAAAGAAAAAAATGATTTCGTGGTTAACTTTATAGGAGTACTGGAATTATTTCAATTGCAATAAATCATTATTGTGCAACGGATTGGCAGATCCTGTTGGCCAGAATGAAGTGAAGGAATGGAATCAATCTTATTTATTTGAAGCGTCTCATTCTTGCGCAAATTTTTCACAAGTTCAAATTCACCTTCGCTCTCTAAAGAGATTCGAGAATAATAATAGTTGTAAGTTGAGAATGATGCATGCACACGCATTATCGTCTAATAAATACCATTTTGACGGTTAGGACCCCTATGGGATTTGAAAATCATTTGTCTAAAATGTTTCCTAGACCAAACGTCAATTTTAGCTGAACAATCAAACTTCTCCCGAAAAAATTACGATACAGTATCTCATATGTAACATTTTGTTTGCACAATTCTTCCACACACAAGTTCTCAATATTCAAATTACGTCTTACTCACATATGACCACTTTCCATTCTCCCCAACCTTTACTAGGGAAGATCAGCGTCAAAGAATTGCAAATGTGCTTAAATTGACTAAAATTAATTCCTTAATGAAGAATACCACCACAAGCCAATGCGGTAAAGGCAACTTCCGCTCCAAAGTCGAGGAATATGGAGTAAAAATTCCACTCAAGCACCTATAAATGAGATTAGTGTGCGAGATGAAAGTGACGCCTGTGTTTGGAATATTAAGCGAAAAGAAGATTAAAAGTAACATACCTAACTGTTTTTTAATTAAAAATTAAATTTGGATATGTTAATTGATACCGCATCTGGCGTTCAGTAAGTATATTACTTAAAAGTTCCACATTTTATAGATCGTATCACAATATAAAATTAGAAAAATGGCTACACAAATAGTTTGAAGTCTTTTCCCCTGATTTGCATTTTAGTTCCAATTTAAACTCATGAAAAATTTGCCTCAACAAAAATTTATAAAATGCGAACACTTTGGCTAAATAGTTTATTGTAAACTCACGTAGTATTCTCATATTCTCACTTCTAATTCTCTCTTACCTGTAACACGAACTTACCCATTATATTTCAAATGCTTTCGGCGGCATATGCCAAGAGTCGTCCGGTGGCTCTGGCAGTTGGGTGTATATCCAGGCGTCGAGGAATTGGTACTGGGGAAAAGGGGCCACCGCTGGAATTCAAGGACTCCATGAAAGGTGAACCCACCCTTCACCGAGAAAACATTTTGTTGGAAGAACGCGACGATGTGTTCCAAGAACCACCAAACCGCGGTGCGAAGTCAAGTCTTGCTAATTGCGTTCTTTCCCACTGAGAAATGGCATTAAGTCCTGAAATAACGGAAGGGGAATATTGATAACAGACAGGAGTAAATGCCGAAATAAAAAATAAATTAATATTTAACATAAATTGATTACGCAAGAATTCTCCCAGCTAGCCTTAAATTTACTTGATAAAAGGCTGGAGTGATTACATAGCAATAAAATTTGCGAGGGAAACTTGAGTGTGACTTTGTGTGCTTTCAGTCTAGACAATTAGATCAAAACACTATAAGAATTTTTCATCACATTAGATGTCAGACTACTGAAATTGAAATGCTATTAAAAATTATAAATAAAAGAATCCATTAAAATCATAATATTATACCATTATAATTAAATTTATAAGTTAAGACTTCGGGTTGATTAATGCGGTTAGTGGTGGTATCATTATAGGATCCCAAAAGTTGGCAGTGTCATTAGATGTCGACTGACGCAAAAAAGAAAATGATCCAGGTAGCTAATTATATAATTTCCATCGCTTTTTTATCTCGCTTCCGATAATTTACGATCAATTTACGGTAGCTGGATCGTCCTATTATACAAAATAACAGCTTCACACGTCATTAAGCTAATTTACCCATAAATGACAACGTTCGAGAAAGGACCACTCCTGCGTCCAAGACATCCAATAATCTGCTCAGTCTAAGCCGCTGAGGATATCTACGAATGCAGTCATAACCCCCATTAGTGTTCTCCCTCTTCAGGCCACCATAGGCTTTCTGAAAGCTCAAGCCTTTTCCAATAGCTTACTAAGGGTGGCGAATCCTTTCATGTTGGAAGGCCACATTATGATAGCTATGAAATAACTTACCCGCATTCAAGAAACTTCTATTTTCAATATGGATATTACGTAATGTCAATCGTAGAGGATTATTTCATTCATTATTTTTTTCGGTAAGAGTGCTTTTAGGGACATATCGCAGAGGGTGGCGGGGGGGG
>LYUA01000070.1:984402-999441 GCA_002093875.1 Calopteryx splendens | reverse complement strand
GGGAGAAATCCAAAGAAGGCAGGAGAAGTGGATGCAGGTCGTGCTGAGTGGCGATGGACTTGAAGAATGTGATAGAGGAAAGAGTGTAGGGTAAGGGAAGGAGAGGGAGGAAAATATTAGGGATGTTGAATGGAATCAAGGGTGGCATAAAGTATGTGGAAATGAAGCAAGGGTTACTGTAGGGCTGTGTTCAACAGAAACCTACCTTAACTGGTAGATTACCAAAAAAATACAAAAATAAAACATCGAAAAAACGTTATAATTCCAAAGATCGAGATACTGCCAAAAGAATCAAAAACATACTCCGATATGAGAAACCTAGGAAATAATTTCACTGAATTTTCGTGCATATACCAGGAAAATAGTATTTTTGACAGCTAGTTTCAACCTGCATTTTCTAAACTCCTGAATATCCCAGATCCCGCTCTAATACTCTAAAATTAGTAATAATCATCAACAATCATTGTCTCTAATCCTTGTATACCTTTTGATGAAGCGATACAAAGAATTTCAGAAAATATGATCGGCTAATCACTGTCCGTAGGGGGAAAATTTTATTATCAATTCTGCCAGTTTTCAAGATAGAAAGAGGTTAAATTATAATATTTCGGTGGCTGGACAATTCCATTTTCTTTATTCATGTGTTTTCACTCCAAATTCAGCATATTTACGGTTATTTTAAATATATAAAAGTAAAAAATATAACTCGGCTCTATCAGAACTCTAGTCGATAAGTATCGAGACGAAAGCTATTTTGTACTTTGGGGAGAAGTATTCTAATCCCGGTGTCTAAAACATGGGAAGGAAGAGGGAAAAGTGCTGATAGTAACTCTAGAGTAAGTATCAGTTTTGATGGCTCGTGAGAACCAGTTAGTCGGTTACGTTAGTTGTTATGGGATACGATCAACTGCTTAGGTGGGAAGTTTTCTGATAGGTGGGAGATAGGAAGAGTGGAGAGAAAACAAGGCCAGATATTGACGAAAGGCGCCAATGGTCACGCATCTCATTTGACGAACGTGGTACTGCAATTGAACTTATTATGCACCTTAGTCGAGACCAGATTATAAAAATCGTCCGCTATCGGGATTAGAACCCGGTCTTACCAAAAATTACTGCTGCTATAATCCCCCTTGACTCAAAAGGTTGATTACCCTGTATTTGGGAACAAGAGGAAATCAATCACTCACTTAAAATGAGATCGAGGAACTGCTGCAGAGGCAGAGATCTTCTCCAGCACGAGGACATCGTGACCGTGCTCCGTTAATCGGACAGTGTTGGCTTCGACGTCTCGAAGGATTCGATCGAAATCGTCCTTATCCACTCTCAGGAAGTGACAATTGCCCTCTCGAAGAACAATCGTCGCGGCTCTACCCTCAGGAAAAAAGACAATGGAAAAGTTACATAATCATCCGGAAGTCTTCGTAATTTCATCCTTATCATCCAAGTTCGGGGTAAACATTCTGATGAATCGCATGATGTTTACCTTGGAGCGTCATTAATTAGAGCTAATTTCCCGAAGTCATCTCCTTCATGAAGTGTTGTCACCGTGCCTTTCCCATGTATGACCACATTGACGGAACCTTTTAGGATGATGAACCATGAGCGTCCTTCGTCTCCTTGCTGGAATACTGTCAGAAAGAAAAAATGTTTTTAAATGTGGAACGAGCAAGCAACGGGAAAAAGTCTAAAGAAAATGGAGTAAGTTTTTATTATTACTAATGGTTACATGAACCGTTGAAGTAGGTACCTATTTAATAAAATCACCCATGCATCCATCAAGGTGGATAAGATTAAATTAAAATTTTTAAAATGGCTATATAAATATGCTGAAAAATAATAAAAAAGTACAGGTGAGACTGATTTACACTTTGAAGTGGTTTCTGTTAAACCTTGGCGTTAAATGAAGGTTTGTGGTCACTTGAAGAATTTCGTTCGATAATTACTGTTAGGTATCTCATTCATCAAAACATAAATAAATGAAGCTAGCTCGTCGAAAAAAATGAGTTAACTGACACGCCTCCTTTTTGGGGAAGAGGGGTTTGCCACCGGAGAATGTTGCGCCAATGTAATAGAGGTGGCCTAAGAGAAGTTGTTAAGTCGAATAAAACAATGTACTACTGCTCCCCTTCACATCATCAATCACCCCAGCTATCAACTCTCCCGTGGCAACTTTTTTTTTCAACTCTGCAATCGTCGCAGATCAGGAAAAAAAAGAACCACATTTCGACGGAGGAAAAAAGAAAAGAAACTACAAAAGTGGAGGGGTCTAAATAGAAATAAATGGAATATTGTTTTTCTTATCTTGTCGTTTGTATGATCAATTAGAAGAAAAAATCGAGAGCGTATTGGAAAAGTAACATTTAATAGTGATAGAGGATTGGAGCGAAGTGGTAGGCGAAGGGTTACATGGGAGGGAGGTTGGAAAGTACGGTTTCGGAACAAGGAATGACCGCGGAGAGAAAGCAGTAGAGTTTTGTAGGAAAAATAGTTGAAGAAAAAGTAAATACATTAGGCCAATCAGACAAGACTTAGATACAGAAAGGGAAAGCGATGTGAACGAAGATTGGATGAGTCTAGGAATACTGGATAACGTTATAAAAAAGCGCAATTGGAAATTCAAACAAGGTAGTGGCAACATCCTCTTCGAATCAATAAAATATTTAAAGAAAAATAGAAGGAAGAGATTTTTTGGACTTAAGAGGAGCATTTATGAGGAAAGAATTTGTCCAGAAGAAATTATTATATCAATTTTGACGAAAAAGAGAAGGGCGGTGGTATGCGAGGACTATAAATTTAATTTCGCATGCATGAAAGGTAGCTCTGAGAATAATCAAGAGTGTTACAGAACAGTGCCAATAACTACTTAGGCGAAGATCAGTATGGGCTTAGAAAAGGGACGGGAACACGAGATGCCATTGCAGTAAAGAGAACATTGGTGAAAAGAAATACAGAATCAGGTATATGAATCAGACTGCACAAGTAATATAAGCGGAGGGAGAATCGGGATGGTAGTGATAGGCAGAGGAATGAGACAAGGTTATCGTTATTTCCGGTACTTTAACATAGGTTGGATGAAATGTTAAGGGTAGAATGGAAAGGGTGCTTGAGCTGAGGATGAACGTGGGCGGCGAGGCGATTAATTCACCTAGGTTTGTAGATGATCAAACAATGGTTAGGCGTACATCCAAGGGATTGCATTTATTGATAAGTGCTTCACAGGAGCAATGCGAGAAGCATGGGATGAATATTAACCATAAGAAAAATTAATAGGATTCTCAAAAAGTGGTAGGCTAAGTTAAAAATTAAAGGAGGGAATAAACTAAAGCAGGTGAAGCATTTTAAGTTCATATTTGGGTACCGTTATTGAGAAAATGGGCGTAATAGTAGGGACATTAGGAGAAGAATAGCTCTAGCAAAAGAAGCAATTTCAAAGAGAAGGGAATTATCATAGGTACACTACGTAAAGACGTAAAGAAAATATTAGTAAAAACTTCAATATGGAACGTAGCTCTGTATAAATCCGAATCCGGGTCTTGAATCCATCAGGATGATCGTAGCTTAGAGGACTTTGAAATTTGGGCACAGAGAAGAATTGAGAAAGTAAGTTGAACAAAGAGAAAGATTAATGATGACATTTTAAATATGGTGGTATAAGAGAGGAAGTTACTAGGCAGAAGAAATCCGAAAAACAGTAATCTACCCGAAGGTTGGCTTGGTAGGTGAGGTTAGAGCGCACAAAATGCTAAGCCCAACGGCGTGTGAGATTCTCACATCATGGTAGGGGGGCCAGGCCGTTTCCATGTGCCGTTTGCGGTTTTCTATGAAGGTGTGGTGCCCGTAAAACCACACAGCCTGAGTGAAGCTGAGGGCGCCCAGAGACGTCACATGGAATGGAAACCAGCCCCTCCGGTTATAAGCCCAGCGCTCTACCCACTGGACAACCACGCCCCCATGAAATCCGAAGAAGGCAAAAAGAATGGGTGGAGGAAATATTGAGAGGTAGTGGGATGCCGAAGGCCGTAATAGAAGGGAGAATGCTAGGTAAGAAAGGAAGAGAATGGGTTTTTTAGACGTTATGAATACATGAAGAAAGCACGAAGAGATGTAGGGGAAATGATGAAGGACAAGCAAGAAGAGGTTCACGCGAAACGCATATAGGGTCATAATAGGGATTTAAAGACTGCCCAAAACCTATCTTTAATATGTAGATTACCTTTGATGATACTGAGTGAAGGTGGATCAATTTCACCATAGGTGAGAAATATTGAGAAAATATAAGGGAACAACCAGAAATTGGGGAAAATATTTTCGAATTTTAGAAACACGAGGGGCTCAAGTAAAACAGCGTACTTTAATGAAATAGGCTATTGAAATTAAAACCACTACATAACACGAAAATGTTGACATTGATGTTGAGAGTATGATTGATGTGTTAAACGGAATGAATATAAGTTATCAGAAATAAAGAAACAAACCATTTTCACTATCCAAATCGGGAAAATGAAGATAGTCATTAAAAATGTATTTTAATATAGCATAAATATCTACAATTTAGCGAAGGCATTCATTTAAGTCGTATTTTAGTCACCTTTTATCAACGGCGAAGAAGAGCTATGATATATTAGCCGAAAGGCTTAGGCGGTTTTCGAGTGACGCTATGTATAGAGTATTATGCGGCTCAACTTCAGGAGCTTTCGCTTCAGAACACGCTCCTGAACAGAGAAGCCACTAATATGCCACGATCATAGGTACACGATTCCCGTATGAGAAGTACGGCTTCTCTTATGCATACAAAACGTTTCTCTCGCTGCAACGGGACGGAAACGTTGTGTCAACATTTGCCTATGATAGTGGACACATCGTAAAATGGAGTTTGGTAAAATTGAAAATAACTTAAGTGCAGGATTTAATAGTAACAAAATAATATAATACTTACAAACAGTCCCTGCTCGTGGATGAGCTTCGAAGACTATTACTGAGGCCAGTTCTTTCTTCACGGAATTTGACAGATGAGATAGAGCCTTAATATGTTGAAGTTCCTCATATATTGTCTCAAGGTCATCGGCTGTCCTTTCGTGTGTTCTGCAATAGACACCAACGGAATTTTTTTGACAGTCAATTAATAACATAAAAAACATTTCATCAATGTTTTCTCCGAGCATATATAGGAATTTTTGCTTAGGGAAGAAATTATAACTAGAATGGGATTTAAAAAGTTTCCTATTAATGGACAAGTAAAAAAATGAAATTTCCATTTTGGGTCGCTGGATATTTGAAATTTAACGATGGATATGATGATCCTATTGATGGACCAGTAAAAAAATGAAATTTTCATTTTGGATCGCTGGATATTTGAAATTTGACGATGGATATGATGATATATTAGAGACCATCATTTAGAGGAACTTGGAAGGCCTCTAGGTCGAAATCGTAAACGAAGGGTTTAATATATATCTCTAAGTCTGTCGAGATTTGAGACCCGCTTAGGTCGAAAGCAGGATTTGATCTCTCTCTTTCTTTATATAATTCGGCAGCCCAACTAACATACAAACTGAGGCCAAAGTTTGACTGAGTAGTAGTAGAAGTAGCAAATGCACTCCAAGCATCATCGGTTAGAATCCCAGAATTCCCAGTGTATCAAATACCAAAAGCTCAAATTATTCATTCCTTCTATTTCTTATAATATTTCTGCCACCTTCAAATACGAACTTGCTATATCGTAATGAAGGAACATTTGTGAAGTTGCAATAGAGAAATCCAATTAAAATCCAGAAAATATATAATGTAACGAGATACAGTTATGATCAATCACAGTAATCACCCCGAAGTTCGGTTTGGTTGGTGAGGGTAGAGCTCACATCCAGTACTAAGTCCAACGGCGTGTGAAATTCACGCATCAGGGTAAAATGGCCAGTTCCCTGTACCGCCTGTGATATCCCAGGATGACCTGGTGCCCAAATAATGGACAGCACCACACAGCTTGGGTGAAGCTGAGGGTGACAAGAGGGAAAATCGAACCTGGCCCCTCCGGTCAGCAGCCCAGCGCTCTAACCACTGGATTGCCAGTTATGATAGTGTTAATAAATTATGATGATATTCTTTTATTAAAAATTAACGTACGAGTTTACAATTACAGAGCTACACAGTCGGACTGCATCCATTTGCACCTGCTCCATAAGTGAACAAATTGAACAACAATTAAATTATCATCTTTAATGATAAATGTACAGGAGGGTAAATGCACCGTAACCATTAAGAAAACGAAAACAACTACTCGAAGAGCTTTATCAGGTGTTACGTAAAGGCTTATTAGTAACTGATTAAAGGTACTGAATCTTACACCGAAAAAGAGTGCAGCAGAAACACAGACAACCCGGACACTTACGGCATCCAGTCAATGAATGAATCATAATATTTCATATGGGTAGGTGTCACTTCAATTATATAAAATTAATATTCCATGGGTCAAACAAACCGGTTTGGAAAAGTTGAAGTTCTTCGCTCGATATCCGTTCGTGTTATAGACATTTATTCTTTAATTTCGTCGTGAGATGAACATGTAGGGAGGGTTGGGGTAAAATTTTGAAGTCACTCACGGTTTACGGAGAATGAGCCTCATGGCTGCGTCCGGCGCCCGCTGAGCGAGCACTGCGAGGGCTTCGACGCACTCCTCTTCGGCTTCGGCGACGTCTTCATTCGAGGGCATCCAATCGCATCCTTCGCCCTCCCATGCCTTCCCGTGATTACTACTACTGCTCTCAGCATCTTGCCAGAATCGATAGAATAGGAACTTGTCTTTGAATGGCTGCTCCTGAGTGACTGCAAGGTGAATGAACCTTAAATATATCCGTCATTATTGACAATGTGCATGATGATATGGTTAAAATGTTCTCATGTTCTCCTTCAAGTGTTTTAGTTACAGGCCACAGTAGAAATAAGGAATAATAATGAATTGAAGTAATCGTGCGTTAGTTTATAGGTTACTGTGATTATAACCTCTAGTTGTCTAGGATATGAAAAGGCATCTCGTATATTGCTGTATTATGTCAGCCAGCTCCTAATTTTCCTGATGCGATCTTTCAGAATGTATTGACCCGATTTGGAACCAGATTGCGTTCTTGAGGTGCTTAGCAGAAGAGGATTTTAATATTTCCTGACAGAGATTTTCTCTGTAAGACGGGAAGTTTGTCTTCAAATTTTGACTGAGATAATCCCTCAAATAATTAATCAAATATATCTTGTCGAATCATTTGAAGGAAATGTTAGGTAAGGTATCACATATGTTTCTTTCATCTAAATTACGTCCGAACTGACTTTATTCTGAATGATTTCCACAAAGTTGTTTGAGGGCAAAAGGGGAGTTGATGTTACTTCAAATTTTATTCACAGATCAATGAAAATAGGAAAATATCCGCGTCGCCAAAGTTTAAAAAAATGCAGTTATTACGCTATTAAGCTGAGTATCAATGGTCAGATTAATTGGATTTGTTATAAAAACTAAAAATTAACTTTAAGACACAATATTAAAAATTCGATCATTTTTCATGTTCTGATGTCGTTATTCCAATTAACTTTCCTTTTGCAAGGTTCCACTGCGAAGGTTTATATTGTTCTCGGCTTATCAAATTTCGGCGTACTTACATTTTTTGGCCACTGCGGAATCAATTAAGTAGGGCGGAATGAGGGTAATGGTGAAAGAGCTAATCATAAGTGAAATTTCGCGTCTCGCTTGGACAGAAAGGCCCATACATTTTGGGTAAGGAAACATTTTTGCGTATGCGTCCCTCTCCGAAAAAAAAATATTACAGCAAATAGAAATGAAAATATTTAATTTAAATTGCTAGTTTTCATATACCAATGAAAAATTTCTACGCATCCGTACGACCACTTGACAGCCGAGAACAGAGCCCCGTTTACATGCAATGAAAGCGCTGACCTTTCAATGCAAAATGGATCTTGTTAGGCGAGATATCATGGAACGCGCCATGACAATAAAATTCTAAAACCGAATAGATTTCGCTCTGCCCACTTCTTTAGAAAAAGAATCTATTTGGCTTTATATTTTTATCAAATGACCTTCCCCTACCCCGGGGGAGTGTTTAGAAAAGTCTGCAAAGTGAAAAATACGCGGTTGAATTCACTGTTGATTTGTTTTCAAGAATTATGAATTTTTTTCTTGCCGTTTTAGTAATTAAGGCTGATGCTATTACGAAATTAATGTCATTCCTTAAAATAAAAGTTTCTTCTTCTCCAAATGAGAAGTCACTATGCAATTAAAAAAATATTTCACCAAGCAACAATTTTTAAGATTTTAGATTAAATATGTTTAGGTATCATCAATTGAGAAGTGGTTCAAAATGTATGGTATGAGACAACTTGCCTCGACGCCGATCCACGCGAGAGGCGGATATAAAGCCACAGCCTTCTACACGCCCAGCTAATGCAATTGAAGTCGTTACAAGGTGTGGTCTCAGTGGGTCTTCCATTGGTCACGTTCGACTGCCGCACGTAGGGTGACGAGGACTCAAATTATTGTTTTCTGATTAACGGTTTTGACGAGATGACACGTGGATCGCTTCTGAATTATGACGCTGACTGTCACGGCAGACAATGGACGCATGGAAAGGAAAGCTTCACTGTTAAAGAGCTGAATTATGCTCACTTATGCTCAAACAAACAGGCTTGACTCTGTGGAAGTGAGAAAGTATATTTATACTTGCACATAACAGCAGATAACTTGAACCTAATTAATTTCGTACCAGTTATAACACTATATACTGCTGTATAGTACCAATCCTTCTCATGCAATACATGTCTTCCACAAGCATGGAAAGTATAATCATTAATTCATACTGCGAGTAAAGGAACGGAGGACTAATAAAAGTTTGGTTGGATAAAGAATTTAATGGTACCAAGCAATCAAGTAAAACGATGTTCATCTACATTCAAATCAATTCATGTTAATATTTTATTTTTAAATGTCGATGAATGGTTTAATGACGAGGTTAAAAATCCTGTGTACCCTAGTTTCCTATTGTTAACACATTACAAGGGCTTCGGTATGAGCAATTTTTGTAATCCGAAGATTGGAAAAGGCAGTCAGCCCTCTATAATTCCCTATTACATTAAATGAAGTCCGATGAACTCTACGGCCATTGTTATTAATAAGTAAAATAGGGGATAAACTCATATGACTATAATTAAGTTTGATTGTGTGATTAGTTAAACCCGAGTAAATGTCAGAACACGTGTTGAATTATAAGAGAAATTTAAGCCCACGCCATGGGTTAACATGCACAGGGCAAGCATAAAACAATCGTGCGTCGTTTTGTTTCTTACGGATATCACTAGGAACTAAGACGTTTTAAACAAACTACCTACTAATTGTTAATTATATGAGTTTTTGGATACCCCGTAAAAGATAAGTACCTACATATAGTTTCCAACACCACGAAGCGGTTTGAGGGGAAATTAATCCCACTCCAGTGACCGACTTACTCTCATGTAGGACGAACACAACATTCGCACGCATTCGTGGGGCATACGAGGAATTACTTCCTTCCCAGGGACAACCACAGCGTTCCAGCACACTGCCTATTAATGATTTATTTATTAGAGCCGTTTCGTTTAAGTAATCCCCAAAAGAAGTCGCGATAAGAAACCATGTGCTTTGGCCCTCGTCGTTGGCTTAAATTTCCTTATTAAACAACTCGCATGTGCTGACTTTTAATCTGATTTAAATCTGCACGCTTGGAGTCAAACTTAATAACGGCCATGAGAGTTCTTCATCCATATTTCATGCTAATTCCATTATTGTCTTAAATATTCCCTTTGTGGCCTGTGTCTTGACTAGCCTTAAGCGCATTGTCCTCTTGTTATTCTCTCTGTTTTTCCATCCAACTTGTTTCTCGCTAGAAAAACAAACCATTCCTTACGTGGAGAATGATCATAACAGCAGAAGGGAGTAAAAACGAAGGAGTAAACAGTTACTTTACCTGAGTGGAAACCAGCTGTGAAAATGGCAGAAAAATTGGATTATTATGCTATTTCCCTAAATACAACATTTCTATCTGTTATCGCCCGCGTCGGATTTTCCAAATCTCCCGTACTCGACCGCCACGGACAAACTCTTACAAACGCACATAGATCCAGTTGGGAAAACAATAATGGCAGTCGGGATTTTCCCATCGCCTCCTGCAAACAGAGCGCACTCACCATGAGAAATGACGCCTTCCTCCAACAGGGCTTGCCACATGGCGGCCGCCTGCTGCCGGGACGTCACCATGGGACACACGCACTGCTGCTGCACGTTCTGTTGGTTCTGGTACTGGTGTTGTTGTTGGTGCTGCTGCTGGGAGTGCGAGGAGTGCCGCCGATGGTGGTGGTGGTGATGGTTTGTTGTCCTCTTACCCACGCCCGGTCCCCCCGCTAGGTCCAGCAGCCAGTCAACCAGGTCCGAGCCAGACGCGCACCGCCTGTGGACGGCCCTGTGCGACTGCCCGGAGCCGGACGGGGACCCCGTCGAGGGCACGGGGCCGCTGGTCGAGGTGGAAGACCGCCTGTCCCGCAGGAGGCCCGGGGAGCGGGCCAGCAGAAGCGCCCGGAGGACCCAGCCCGCCCGCGCCACCTGACCCGAAGGAGTCTTTTTGGCGTGATGAGGAGGAAAAGAATGAATGTCCCGGTCATTAATTCCACGACCTTTCGAACCTTCGGTTTCGGTTTGCTAATATCGAGGCAATTGATAACATCATCAGTCTCATTGCGCAATTTTAGGAGTCATTTCCAGTGTATTACACTGAATAAAACACATGGACATCTTAAACAGTCAGTCAAGCAATCATCAAACCAATTAACTGCATTGACTCAAACCTAACTTTTAAACAAATTTCCTTTTCAGAATTCCTTTTATCTGCCTTAGCATTATTTATGCCTTGTTTCGCTCTAAGCTTCGCTCTGGCGAGCTTAAAAGTTATAAAAAAAATAATTTTCTATACATTAATTTGTAACCTCACCGTTTGAACCTGCCAATAGTATGCGCCAAAATAAAATGGCATACCTACCTGGAAAAGGAATAGAGGGAAAGGGAAAACAACTATTAAAGAAGCTTCGCTGGTCTTCCCATACATTTCATCCTACCAGCATTCATGTATCACACCCAAGAATGTGGGCTCCCAGCAAATCACCGCTAGGATGTGTGGCATGGAATGAGTCAAAACTAGGCAAGCACGATCTGTTTTGAATATTACTAAAAGACGAGCTCCTAAATTAAAGTGGTATAATTCAAACAATGGAAGTATAGAGTTAGAAGGAACACCTTTTCACAATTTCCCCGGGAATGAATAAATGGTAACCATTGCTTTCGAGAACTGATCCATCATCTGTATTTAATTTGATCTTTAGCGACCGTAGTACGGCGCATCTTAATTGTGTTATTATATGCCACATGTAACGGACATGGAATCTCCACTCAGCTGGGGAAGATCGAGAATCTTCAACCTGGTTAGGGACGCTTTATTAGATACTGCAATGATGTGGATACCGGAAGAAAACCTAGCAAATAAATGCTATTTTGTCTCGGAGACTGATTTGATGAATAAACGAGCAGAGTTTCCCTTCCTTCCATCAACAGCGAATAATATCACTGACTATGAGTTAATGTTAAAACGCCATTTTCTAAAATATGGCCATCATTAAATCCCGGATTCAAATCTCCGGAATTTTCCGGGGATTAATGGGTTTCCAGACTTGATCCGAGAAAATTAAAATTTCCGGGATTAGAGTGTGTTACCTGGGAGTAGCTAATCCCTGGGTGGCGGAGGTCATCGGTTGAGGATTTTTATCACCATTCTTCTACCCAAGTTTCCTTTCCTGGGAAGGGCAATGAGCAGGAACCAACGGGGGAAATTGTTTACCGTCAATCCAATGCGCCTGATCAAACGGGATCAAGAAACAAGATCCCCGCTGTCATCCCTAGTGATCAAAATCCTTCCTTTTAGTCATCCCCTCACCGTGTAGGGACGGCATCCATGGGGATGACAAATGTTTCGTCCTTAAAAATGTTTCTCCCAAAAAGACCGAATGTTAATGGAAAATTACCTACATTGAAACCATAAAAAGAAAGTTTTACAGTTTGCTCCTTTTTGGTTGGTAGGATTTCCAAAAAAATACCACACTTCGCAATTCAGCTCAAAGAACTTTCAAGGGAAGTTACTTGCAAACACAGGTTGGAAGATGTTTGTACCTAGAAGAGCAAAATTGTTGGCTTATACTTTCATATCTTTACTTAATCATCCATTTTATTCCTAACGAGATTTTTCTAATGATCTACTCACAATTTAAATGGAACGTTATACGTTATTTATAAGTGGCAAGAGATAATATATTACAAAATTAATAATTTTTTATCAAGCCTACTGTGAACAGGTACATTTTGATGTTTCTTCTAATACTTCCATAGAAGTGCACACCCTTGTGGACTTCTGAAATGCTTCTGGTCAACATAAGCATCTTTTCCCCAACAATATCATCTACCTACTCCTCGCCTCCACTCATCTCAAAGCCCGTTTAATTCTATTGCCTCTTCTTTTTCTTCCCTCTTCCCATTCCAACCCATCATCATTCTCCCTTATATTACGGCCCTTCACCATGACCTACCAACCTCTCTAATGTTTCTTCATACATTTTCTGTCGTGTCCGAATTTCTCCCAATAACTTCCTTTATTCCACAACCTACAGTACCTTCGTTTTTCTTCCTCTAGATCAGCTTAATATTTCATACTTCTAAACACACACATCTCACAACCCTCATTCTCTTTCCTCGAAGGCCAGGTAATGGAACATACAACATACCGCCAATGTTAAATTATTTACTTATAATATACTTAGAATATTCATTAATCTGAAACCAGATATCCAGTCATCAATTCCTCCTCTTACAATTAGTAAGGTGGAGTAGGAGTAATTATGAAGTATACCTAGGTAAGTATCACTAGGAGTAATTATGAAGTATACCTCGTAATGTTCGCACTGCACACTGTCCTCCAAATTACTGTCCAATTACCCGAACTCTTCCACGAGTTTTATTATTCACGATTTATCTTCGACCTTTGCCATGATATCATATTATGTCATATCATGTTGTTATGGCAAAGACCTGTGATAACATGATACCTAATCACCGATGATGATTTTGGACTAATACCTAGTTGCTGGGATCAAATTTAAAGAAACATAAATAGTGACAAAAATTCTCGTGGGTAAAAATTTAAAAAAATTCTCTTCTCACAACCGGCGGTGCTTCCTATCAATTTTCATTCACCTAAATTTTAATTTAAAGGTCTTCATAACTATTATTATTATCCTTTCATTGACATCCTATAAAATGAACAAAGTTTTTCTTTAGGAGTGTGTCCATCCGAAACCTACCTTAACCGGTAGATTACCAATAATAAATGATAACATCCTATAAACGATCAATTTCAAAACGGGCACTGCTGCGATGTTTCAAGTGTGTAAAATGCCCATAATATATTTTCACTGCGAAGTGATCTTTTCATACTCAACGGAGCGATTAATCGTAAAAGGAAGGGGGACTGATGGCGTGCAGTACTTCCTCCGCATACGCACTACGTTTCAGGCTGCGGTTGTTGGGCGTAACTCACGTAGGAAATTGAGCAAGGGTGTGTGTCGTGGCGATACGACAGAGTTTCCGAACGCGTCCTTGGCCCCTCTATCTCAGTCGTGCATTCTCCCCCAACCCATCGCACATCCCTCCATAATTGGATTCATGACGAGAGAGAGAGAGAGAGGCAGATGGGAAGAGGAGAAGGATGTTCTGCGACCCCTTCACGCCACTCCTTGAGGCACTGCCGCCGTGGGTTTCGGCCACACCGGCGGCGAAGGCAAAGTATTAGGAGGGCGTCACGGAAATGGGCATGCCGGGGCGCGGAAGGTGTAGTAGGGGCGACGAAACCACGCGCTGGAATTGAGGCTATTACCTGCAAGACAAAGTTGCGGTCAGTGTTTCCCTTTTCGTCGCACGAGTGGAGAGTGGCTGGAAGGATGGGGGGAGAGGGGGTGGTGGACCTGAGAGATGCATAACGATGTGCGAAGTGTTCGGTGAGAGAGTGAGCGAGGGGGGGGGAGGAGGGGAGGGGTCCTTTTAAGGGTCCTTTCCCATAAGGAATCGAGGGATTCCCGTTCCCTTTCCATGCGTAGCACTTAACCACTTCCACTCTAACCAATTTCCCAGCGCCCCCTTTTGTTGTAATTTTCCTAAAAGCATGGGCTACCGAACGTTTCCACGCTCGATCGCCAAGTCCTGATAGGGAGTTCATTTTGCGACCGAAGTTTCAAGCGATGGCGATAAAATTTTAATGCCGTCCTCTTCTATAGTAGGGTGACGAAAGAGATCATAATGACAATCGACGAGAGATAGTGTAAATATTTTGCTCACACTTTGACCCACATTTTGGGCCGTTTGCCACCAAAAAGGCAAGCCGGATTTGATGTTAGTACGACAACACCCGTAAAGCGTAGCCATAGAAAATACAATAAGACGCGTGCCAAATCGAAATATATTAATACAAAGTCTTCCTTTTTAGATATTCTTCCAATTCCGTTGGTGACACTTTTTCGTTCTTCTTGAAACTCTCACGCGGCGTGTTTTACTTGTTTAGCCTTTATCACGAATTTCAGGGGGGAAACATTGTATAAA
The DNA here is from genome assembly GCA_002093875.1 of Calopteryx splendens. NCBI lineage: Eukaryota > Metazoa > Arthropoda > Insecta > Odonata > Calopterygidae > Calopteryx > Calopteryx splendens. The sequence goes on along the minus strand of LYUA01000070.1, from coordinate 984,725 downwards.
GTCATAGGATAATATGCACGCATTGTGAATCTACGCTTAATTTTGATTTTGCCAAAATTACGAGATTAGGAGAGGAGAAAAAGTTGGTACGGTTTAGTATTTCTACATTTTGTCCCTGTGATTTTATGTGACGAAGGCGTAGTGATTAACTCCTACGAACATAGCTAATATTTCACCGCTAACACAATGAAATAAAATGCAGTACATCCCTACCTATTATCATTATTTGTAATTTAGCGGTTAAGGTAGGTTTTTGATGGACACACTCCTAATTTCTGCATACTTCCTGCCTCCCTTCATTCCATCCAACATGCCTAATCTCT
>LYUA01000070.1:901740-917190 GCA_002093875.1 Calopteryx splendens | reverse complement strand
ACTCCATGAATACCCAAGCATCCAGAAGCCACAAGTACAACGATCCGTCCTATCCATTCTATCATGTTTCAATTTCCCCACTGAAAGAATCTCCGCCTTCCTAGTCATCCATTTGCAACCCCTTGCGCGTTATTTTACTATACGTAATGTTTGTGTTGTTTGATTTGATCGTGAATTCCTTAAAGAAATGTAGCCGTCATTGTATTGAGTATAAATGGGTAAGCATCATATGATATGGTTTACGATTTGTTCATTTTCTTTATTGTTTCAACGACAGGACGTTCATATCTCTAATCAATAATCTTTTGTCAGGAGAACGCGTTCACGTCCAATTCTACAATAGTAGGATAGGATTAAAAAAAATCCTCTCCATGGAATGGATGCACGGGAAGGAGCGGGCTTAAACATTTAAGCAGGAACACAATACGATAAAAAAAGAAATCCATTAAAAAGAACGTGTTCGAAACGTAGACCATATTTTATGAGATAAGGAAGCTGTAGATAGTGTAGGGTACTAACTTGATTGTGGGATATAAACATGAATTAATACTATAATTATGCGTCAAAATGTTTAATTGTAAATATAAATATATAAAATTATGTGTGCTCTTGATTTTAATAAAACTTTTTCCTTCGGGCAGGGAAAAATGACCCAAATATATGCGTTTTTACCGCTTAAGCCACACAAGGACCACTCTTGGAGCAGGTGATAAGCTTTCTGTCATGATATTAATGTACATGCATATTTCTAAACTTTGAAAAGTATTTATTTATATTATTCCATTTAACCCAAAAGTTAACGCATATAATCGGATAAAGTTTACCTATTCGTAGTGTTTTGCGATTTTTTTATTTATATTCTTTTAGTCATTTTTCAGCCAATGAAAGCACAAACGGCATGGGAACTGGGGAACAGGAAATGGTTTTTGTGGGGTTGCATCATAAGTGAAGACGCTAATGATACTTGATGACATCGAGTATCATTCGTGGAAAAAACGAGTCCCTTGATGTGCCCTGGAATCAATCCTCTAATTTTATACTCATGATCCATTCAGAAAATAAAAATTGGGTTACGAACATTTGCTTAAATTTCCAAAGTGAAAATATTCGTTCCAAGGGCTTAAAATCTCGTGCTAAACCTTTCTATGAATTTCCGCAATTCAAATAATTTCAAGGAAATACGTTCTAAAGGTACTTTTAAAAAAGTAAATTAAAAATTAATAAAGTTCAAATTGGAAAAGTCCACAGGTTTGCATGGATGGGACACATTAATTCGTATAACCAGTTAACAGAAATCGACCCCTTCTGCTTTGAACATTATCGGCGAATCAAATTAAACTTTTCTCGTTCACATCCTTTGTTTAGCACGTGTACCATAAACAGGGTCTGACAAGAGAATACCAGCGTTTTCATAATTCAAAATCACTGCTTCTCCAAAATTCAAAAATATTGAATCTTTATTGCTTTTCTTGAAATCTTTGAGAATGTAGGTGACCTAAGAAAGAGAATTTAGGATTGGTTTCTCCAAGACATACAGCTAAAGCAACCACAACTAAGTTTATTACTTCAAGTTTTTTTTAATCACAAAAAATACCGGTGAAATTCTTTTTATTAAAAACCTCAAATCGAAAATGTATTAATAACTAAGTACTCATTGCAGTTTATCAACTTATTTCAAGATATAATACCGAATTCTTCGAAAGCGAGATTCCATTATCTTCGCTAGATATTTCCATCAAGGGTAAACATCCTATTTTTACCAAAGTCCGCATACATCTAATAGAACCCCACAGCCAATGGCAGCCACAGTGCAGAAAATCCCTACAATGCGGTGGGGGCCATATTTTAAAAGGATCAAATTTCATTTTTTTCAAACCGGAGTGCCCGATCTTTGTAGGGAATAACTCATAACTGCACCTAAGGAAAGGATAAGAGGCAAAGAAGTACGTAGCATCAGTCTTAAATTTTATGGGTGAATTCATACCTATTTTGTTGAAATAGCGCGTCCATAAAAGCGATGTAACTTTATTTTCTTTTGCCACTTTCAAGAACGACAAAGGATGGTGGACAAATTTTCACAGCGATTTGTATTAGCTTCATATTCTCGCTTTCTAATAACAGAACGTAAATTTAAGGGAACCATTTGAATTAAGCGCACGAAATATGACTAAAGTGCGGGATCATATAGTCACGATTTTATTTCACTATAGGCACCTGGAATTATGTTATGTAATGTACGAATTATATCGATATCCGATGATCTAAAATTTTGACTTATCTAAAGATTTTCCATTTTTAACAACTCGTATCGTAACGCAAAAAGGGGAAATGTTGCTTTGTTACAAGAAAAGTAAATTACTATTAAAATGATTTTTTATGTATAATGTCTGTTTGAATTGATTTACAGTAAAATCCTGAGAGTTTATTTGTCTTCTCCTCAAAGAAGAAGATCCAACTAAAAGTTCTGAGCAGCTTCAAAAGTGGGGAGAGAGAGTGCTTTACAATAGTATCTATAGTAGTGAGAGAAATGGGGGAAAGGGGCCGGAATTCACCACGGATCTTTCATCTCTTCCGAGGGTGAACTGCTCTTCATTTACCAAGAAGCCGAGTATTCAATAGAAACAATTTTTTAGGTTCTAAGACGATCTATATTAAGCGAGGAGTAAAATATGTGCATAGCATAAAAAATCATCAAACAGTGGTCAACCGGAAGGTTGGTTTGATAGTTAAAGAGTAGATCTCACCTGGAACTCCACTCTATGCCTTAGAAAAAAATACACCCACTAAACATGCACGGATAAATACAATTCACGAACCCATAAATAAATAAGAGTAATCAATTGACAAAAGCTATTTGGAAAGATGAATTGGTTAAAACAGTACATATTCACAAAATATTAAATTTAAAAATATATTTTTTTACGTGGGTATGATGTTCACAAAATGTCAGTGTGGGGTGCGATCGTGTTTATGTTTCATTCCACGCGAGGGCTAGAGGAGGATTACGGACGCGGATACACGAGACTCCTCCGAGGTGGGCTCGAGCGGGGGTCTCGCTCCTCGACTCCGCCCTTTCGCATCACACGGACCTCGAGAGGGAGACGAGATTGCCATCCCTCCCGCTCACAAACACCCCCATTCCTCCCCTTACCTCCCACATCAATCTGAAGTCCCTTTGCTCCACTCTCAGCAATTCCACGGGGCTCCTCGTCACGACCGTCGACTGCCTTGGAGTGTCTCGCAGGACGGACTCCCCGAAGGTGGCGCCTGGTCCCAGGGTTCCCCGCACGGCCCACGAACTTCCCTGTCGGGAGGAAATTGAGCCGCACGTTAGAATCCGTTTACAATCGCATACCATTCCCATTTTGCTCGGCAACACGGGAAAGGGCGTTGAGTGTAGCGGGTGGTAACGAGATAAGGCGACCGAATCCCGGGGTCGGATTAGGGAGACGTGGGTAATTCAGGGCGCATAAGATTTGAGGGAGCTCGGGAACGCTGGATAGGGAAATCTTCCATCGGGGTTTTGCCTCAAATTCCAAAAGGTCACCCACCACCAATGGGGTCGTGGTTTATCAACTCATCACGGGAATAAAATCACTGTACTTTTTCAAACATTTTATCATCCACTGACCACGGTTTTCACGTGTGTACGTCATTCTCGAGTTATTAAGTACCCATGCTTGCATCTCAGAAGCACTTTTTGCGTACGCTTGGTGGGTTTTTTTAAACAACAGATTTATTTTTTTAGAGTAGATTATAGAGTTTCAAACGGTTAGAGTTGTCTCACTGTCGTCATCCCCATGGTATGAAAGCAAACAGCTCATCTACCGTGAATTATACAGTCATTCAGAGGACAGAGCAGTCATTATCCGGGGAAAAATATTAGTTTCCTCAAGCTCAATGACTCAAGGAACTTCGTTTCGGAATAACAAAGGAAACAAATCAGCCACTATCGGGATTCGAACCCGTCTCTCCTGTGAGGGAAGTCATTGCAGTAGCCACCGCATCAATACGATCCGCAACGGAGACCGCCTGGTGTTTATTTTTCCGCCTCTGTGAACCTGGATCCCAGTGTCCAAGTTTTCGGACCCAGTTTCGGTGAATTACGCGCCGTATTGATCGGACCGTACGCGCCGCGGGCCAAAGCCCTAAACAACGGTTTTTGCGGTCTCGGCTGGTAAAAAAAAAAGATTTCGGTTCCGCTGAGTCGGATGTAGTTCCGTTTATTTACCTTGGGGGGAGAGAGCAGCGCCTAATAGTCTCGGTTAAGGGGGGTTGGGGATCGAGGAGGTTCGCAACGCTCCGATGCCAATTTAGCACCTCGCCCTTGCAGAGGGGCGCAACAAATTCACACACTCGACGCACAAATATACGACGCACATAATTCCACGTCAACTCCATGATTTCATGCAGCCGATTACGCCTCAATGGACGAAACCGGTTGTCGAACGCGATAAAAATAATTGTGAATTTTAAAAGAGGCGTATTTTTTTGTCTCGTGATAGGTAAGTGAAATTCTGATTTTTCACCAAGTAACGCTGGATGTGGTAACGTCAGAAGAAAGCAGCCCGTTTCGTTAAAAACTTTAATGAGAGGATACGTGATTCGGGATGGAAATCGCTGGAGAATCGAAGACTCAACGCTAGATTTAACTAGACGAGACGCCAACCGTGAAAGGAAGAAAACTAACCACCAGACTACAAAAGCAAGATGGACAATAATTATAAAGCTTAGAAATAGTCCCTTACCCAACCGATAAATTCGAGAATTCTTTTTTCCCTTGCACGATCCAAGGCCACAACACAAGGAGAGGAAAACGCAAAGTATTGCACCCAAGCCTCCCCTACATTACAGACCACCTTCCTCCTTCCCTTTTATTCCAGCTGGGGTCCCCTGCCACACGCCCTTGCTGCGAACTGCTCACGAGATGTAGATGATTTTTTTTCAACGTCCACTTCGGGTATATTTGTTTTTTTTGTCTACAAAATAAATGACGAACATGTTTTCATCGATGTGAGATAACTTATTTAGCAAGAATCGACGAGGCCTTCCGAAATTTAATTTGAAGACAAAAAGTAGCGACCGCTTGCGATGACGAAATTAAAATCGATTTTTCAATCCCGCCCCGTCTTCTCGCGCCCGCCGGCAACTGGGAATGGGGTGACGCGGTGAGGGTGATGACGAGGTATTGAGCCGCAATGATGACTTATCCTTTGGGCCTCCATGGATACCAAAATGAAGATTTCCATGGGAAAATTGGTCCATAGTAACCTTGATATGTTCGGTAACGGCAGAAATGAAGGCCGTTTTCTTGTTCAACGTTTTAGAAACTAACTATGAGAGTTCATTTCGTGCTGAAGCCTGGAAACCCTAAGGACGATTTGGTAAGCACCGTGAATGTTCTCACAGAGATACACACTATCTCACGTCCTCTTATGTGTGTCCTTTCACCCACATCCATTCCAGAGGAACGCTTCACGTTAAGGGGCATTTTATGGAGCATCGGGGTCCTTTGAACGGTATGCGGGGGTTCCTTTCGGCTGTATCCATGTCCTCCAATTCTCTGTGATGGAAGGTTCATGTTGGGAAATAAAAATCACGATTTAGCTCAACCATGAAATTGCAATCATACTAATGTTCATGTCGTCTCATCACTATCATCAACGTGATCTTCAATGGGCTCGTTCACAAATTTTTCGTTTCGCCATTTCGGATAGATGAAAAACATACCCGCATTTTCCGTTCTTCAATCCGTTGTCTAGTCCTAGAGTTATAGACGGCTGAACATCGAAGCGCATAACCCTTTCACTGAAAGGGTGAAGCAATAGTTGTTACGTCACAAATCGCTTCCATCCAATCGCCACGGTACTTTCGGTCTGTTATGCCGTGTTATTGGCGGATATAAATAGAGTAGTAACTTAAACGGAGTGGTCGGTGACTTTTAGTGTTTTTATTTTCTTTTTAGGAGCTAACTGATGATTACTTCTCGTTTACTCTCTTGAATATTTCTCCAGTTATCCTCGCATTTGATTTTCAACAGCCGTGCTATGCACTATGACCCGAAATGAAATTTCACCTCTCATTAACACAGCCGCATTAATTAAGATAATTGTGAACAATGGAATGGAATGCAATTAGAATCTCATGAGGAAAGGATGGGATCTAATCTACCACCTCTATTCATGAGGCCAACGGACAGAGGGAGAGAGACGAAACTGCAACGGTTAAACGAGTAGATTTGTTTTGGTTAAATGCCAGGGCATGGAGGATGACACAGATCGTGTTGCCAATCGTGATACTTCCTGTGCACCAAAGAGAACTTCGGTGGACTACAATTTAAGCCGTGGGGTGAACACGAAACGGATTAATTCCGATCATAGACCGAGAATTCCCCGATTTATCGCATTCCACAGGTTAGAGTGCGTCCGGCCAGTCAAAGGCTGCTCTCCTAAATAGGATTTGCTCCGTAAATCTTCTCCAGCCGTACGATTACGGGACCGCAGCACGGTGATGTACTGGTCGCCATTCTCATTTCGTATAGTTTTCCGTAGTTGCCAACGATGGTATTTTTATGTGCACTATGCATAAAACTTTTATTTACAGTATTCTACCAATTTTTGTTCCTATATGTCCTCAGTAATTCTCACGTCAATTCACCTTTGAGTGCCGTCGGCGAATGAAATGTTCATATTGTTAGCTTCATTCACCGTGACTGGAATAATATGATGAAAAGTGTACAGATGCAGATAATAGTTATAAATGAAAATTGTTCGCAGATCTGCGCCAAAATTTCTCTTCATAAAAAAGAATGAAATAGCGGGAACCGTGATGCGCCGGATAATTCCGATGTGGAAACGTTGGCTTACCGGAAGATATCGGATCAAAAGTAATCTATCCCTCCTCCTTGTTCGATTTCAACTCAGTATTTGGGCGTGTAATTTAGAGAGGAGCATGAGCTTAGCCCTTACTCCTTGCCAAAACCAGTTGAAATATTGCGGCAGGAAAACGAAAGGTATGGATTAACGGGTTAAATCAACTCGTATAGCTGCGACTGCGCCATGCTTTCGGGGGATATTCTGCTTTTGACAGAACAGTGAGACGAGACGACCAGCTTAAAGGTTTAGAGATGCCACCAAAGTTGCAAACCAGAAAGCCGTGATGTCTAGGCAAGCTTTCTTTAGAAAATTGAAAAATCAATCCACGGGGAGTTTGTGTTTCCAGGATGTACGTAAACAGATTACATAAACTACTTTCAATCCACAACCCTACACGCGATACCGTATTTGAAATTTATCCCGAAATTTTCCTTGAACTCTTGCATTTCCATAATTTTTATGCTGTAATAAACCATATTATACATTAAAAACAATAGGAACCAATTTTTATAAAACAAGCACACGTTTTTTGATCATATCTGGCCACATTAAGCTCTACAAAGCTCTTGGTATTACACGTGCAGTATAATCTTCAGTTCAGACAGTTAAAATGTTCATCTTGAGAAGACTGATATTTGTTCCTTTCTAATCACGACCAGATTAAATGATCCGCTTCTGGGGATGGTTTATGCCTGTCATGAAAAATCTTCAACCCGGAATGGAAATATTCTGAAAGATTCTTTGAATGAATTTCGGAGAGTTTCCTTTTGTTTTTTTTAATTCCTGAAAATGCTACGCTGCAAAGAAGCATGATAAAGTAAATTATATAATATGTGTACTGCAAATTTTTAATACTTTAAAAATTTTCCCATTGAATCTCCACTCATTCTCCGCTATTCAACATTTAATGCATAGTGAGATTTTCGGAGACTTTATTAAGGTAACATTTTAATTTCACGAAAGTATTTCCGGAAATAATTTGGCCATGTTATTTTCCTCTCGCCGACAGTCATGACATTGGGCGAAGGAATTAAAGAGCTAATGCGAAGCTCTCGTTTCATACAAAACAAAATCCCAGACTAGTTAACATGACTTCCCTTTACGAGATTAACTTCGTTAAATCGAAAAATGTTAAGTAAAATTTATTGCTGTCCCAGAAGGAAGCTATAAACAGTTTCTCAGGTTCGTAAAATTTTAGGCGCTGCCGAATTAATTAGCGAGGCATCCGGGGAGAGAAATATTAAATGAAGGCAACACGGTAGAAGGAAATTCTCCGATAATCCTATCAGAACGCGAGACAAAATCCCTGTTCTCTTAGTTCCGAATCAAAATCGTCCTGTCCAAAAGATCCGTATAGGGGGATAAGGTGAAAATTAGCATTGATCCGTCTTAAAGGGCGACAGTGAGTCATTCAATTTAAATTTTGAAGGAGACCGTAGTAGCCACAAAACAGGGCATCATTAAGTTATTCACCAAGGAAGCCAAGTTTTATATTTTCTAAAGCATTTATTTATCAAGGAAGCGCAAGTCTCATATTAATAAAAAAAGGCTACAACATATCACCGTGTGAAGAGTTTTGAAACTTTCTAAAATTGTGAAGTATGGAGGACTGTTCCACTACCAAGTATGGAAAACTGGATGATATTCGGAACTGAGATGGCATTATATTTAATGCGGTCTTGCTGTAGAGAGACGAAGATGGAATGGACCAAAAGGATGATTTGAAATTCAAGTCTAAGGAGCAAACAGCGTAGACGCAAACGGTGGAGCTCATTAAGAAGAGAAGGAGCCATTTATCAAAGTGCATTCCGAAATCCGGCTAAATTAATGAAGATCGCAACAGAATGAGAGATCGAAGGGTTTGAATTCCCGGGGAAAACAAAAATTGTTTGTGAGCGCGGCGAGTTATGATGGGCGTGGCTACCATTTGACGTTTTCACGGAAGGGGATGGTGCGGCCTGAGGCACATCAATCCTCGACTGTCAAGCGCTCAGTCGTATTCTCCAACTCTTGCGGTTCTCGTCACTTCTGCTTGAGAGAAATGATACTCGCATCGTCCTCCGAAGTTTCATATCATTCATTATAATTGTTTATCATTTATTTTCTCTTATGGAAGTAAGTAGTTAGCTCAATACGCGAGCATATGTTAGCATATGGTGATAACAACAGAGCCGTTGTGAACACCTTAAAAACTTCACCCTAATGGTAGAAGGATTTTCCGGAATTCTTGATTAACACAGTCGAAAAACAACTCCTTGATTAAGACAGAAGTTAAAGAATTGCATTATTTTATGCTAGAAGCAATGAAATAAAGCTGAAACCCTCATTAATTCGAGTATTTTATAAGTTAAATTAATTTTCATAGAACCCCTTATCCCAACACTATTAGGATTTAAAAAAAGCTATATTATTTGATTTATTATTGATTTTAAATATTTAACTGAGTTGGAATTGTTTCAGTTATATCTTTTACTCCATCTCTAAAAACCCCATGACGCTTGGAAAAGAAACTGAAGAGGAAATGCGGATGGTAACTGGGAAGATATTTAAATAGAATTTTAATTGAAATTTTAATAATAACTAGACGTATTACTAACTACATTAATAATTATATTATTAATAAGTAGATATTAAATAGTCAGCAATGTCAAACAATCGAGTGAATTTTAGGAGCTCACTCCCAATAAAAATAATAAAAGTATTAATTTATTCCGCAACATTTTTACAGTTAATTAAAGCATAATTCTCTCTCATACAGATAATACATAATAACCTTATGACTTCAAATAAATGCCTCCCGGAATTGTGAAACGTAAAACTTGATTCACTGTTTTTTTTATCCAGTAGTTTTGTCGCGTCACAAGAAGAGCATGAAGTCTTGGCCTCATATCGATTCTCATAACCAATCGCGTGTCGACTAATGAGGTTCAGTCTGTGTCTTGTACGAGACTCGATTTTACTAGGTTATGAGGTTCTTTCAGTATGTTTCATATTTCAATCATTAGGAGACATTAGTCAATGCGTAATGGGCGATTAAAAATTTACTTACAAGCATTTATTTAGCGTTAATTCCCTAACTACGACTGGCTTTCAATCTTAAGATTGATTTGCAGCAAGTCTCCACTCGACTCTCCTATCCGCTAACCTTCTTTCTTCCCTCGACGGTGGTTTTCATCAGAACATCGGTTCCACTATTTGTCTGACATGGTTTCACTTTCTTTATTCACATGTTTTAGCGTATTTCATCTGTTCCTATTCCCATAAAAACCTATTCTTTAATTTTTTTACCATTTATTTTGAACTCCATCTTTTTCCTATAACACTACATTTCAAATCCACCGAATTTCCTATTTTCTGCTGTTCATATCTGGTTAACATAGAGAAGCATGCTCCAGATGTATGTTTAAATGAAGTTCCTCACTTCCACGCTTGCCTCCGAGTAGAATTTTCTTCATCGGTAGCAGGGTGTCTTCCTTGCCTGGGCCTTTCTACTATTACTTCTCACATCGTTGCTTATTCTGATCCCAGATAACAAAACTGTCCCACTTCTACTATTTATTGATCCCTCAATTCAATATGTGTTTCCAACTGCTTTTGGGCCGGACAGCCGGACCATGTTTTACCTATTTTTGTGTATCTTGTGGTGGTGCCTCTTCATAACCTTCTTTAAGTTAACAAGGTCGCCTCCTCTCTTCTCCTCCACTTGAAACAATATTGCAGGGAGGCACTCAACTTTGCGCGATGGTTGAAATGCACCTATACTCTTCTCCCTGCAAACGTCATAGTATTCCCAAGACATTAACGTGTATTCGGCTCGAAGAAGACGGGTTTTAAAAAAATGCGAAAAATTCTTCAGCAATAAGAGTAAGATATTCGGAACAAGGTGGAAATAAAACATTTTACCCACTCGTCACCTCACCGAGCTGTTTTTCCCTATATAAAGTAACATCTTATATGCCAGGGTCAGTTAAAGAGAATGGACGAGCCCCAGTGATATATTTAGTTTGCTCAACCCACCGCGAAGTCACGGATAGGCAAACCTCCCTCCATCCCGCGCCCCTTGGAGCGCCACGGTGCACCCCCTTCAACGCCAAAGTGCGTGACGTCATTTACGGGTGGCTTCCTGTGGAGGACTTTTTTTCTTCTATTCGTTTCTCCTCTCTCTCTCCCAATCGTACACGCTTCTCCGTCTTCATTATTTCTCTCCCACTTTTTCCATCGGTGGATGTGTGACTTGGAATATCTCCTTTAACATAGAGTTTAATTTTATTACTAATAGGGTGATATGTTTGTTCTTTTGTCCGAATGATTAGAAGCGGTCTCGCTTGTTCAAATGGTTCTTGTCTGTTCTTTGCAGTGCTTGCTGAACTCTGCACAGGCATTTTTATCCACCGTAACAACCATTTCTATCACATTGGAGCTGCACTGACGCACATGAGGCTGTCAGGTTTTCTGCACTGTTACTGTATTAGGAATTTAGGAGGTCGAGCGCTAAACCTTCTCTGTAATTTAATTAATTAGGAACAGCTTTTAGATACCTAAAGCAGGAGAGGGAGAGACAGTGTATGTGTAACTGATGGGTGCTTGGAAGCGTTGCTATCTCAGAAGCTATAGAAATTGGAAAGGCCACGGACGTTTTTTTGGGTGAGGGACTGCCCGAGCTTCTTGAAGCCTGACACCAGCGGTTAAGTGTACGCCACCAGCTTTCATGCCTCGCTATGAGGCACATGAGAAACTCAGAGAAATCCCTGAAATTAGCCGATCTCTAATATGTTTAAAACATATAAACCATGATCTGTTAGGAGTTCGCATCACACTTAGCAGAAGTGTGTACTAAAGTGGTTCATTAGTGAAATATAATGAAAAACAAAAAATATCACTGCACCACTTAGAGGTGTTGTAGTAAATATTTGAACATCATATTTATTTTAGAATACGTTTTATTCTTCGTTTCCCTTATGTTTGGCCAAGCCAAAGCAGGTATTTCATCTAAAAATCCTGGATGGAAGAGGTGTGTGCTTTCGGCCGAAACATTTACCTGATTGATTTAGAGCAGCGGCACCAACACAACTTCTATTGTACTAAAAAAGAAGGGCAATAGTACACTATTGCCCAGAATAATTATTTTAACAAAGTGTTTCACCATTTACGGAATTACCAGGTGGAATGTTGACAATTTCTGTAGAGGTATTCATCCAGACATACAAAATAAGAGGGGGTATTTTGCTCCTGATGATGCCGTAAAACGTTAAAACGCGCAAAAAGCCAACAAATATTCGGTGGAATAGTTCGATTTTCCTTCTTTTTTAATGGGTAATAAAAACTTCCACAAAGAAAAACCTGAAGTAGTAGAATTTTTTCGTACAAGAGCTATTACTTTTCGAATGAGGCGCGTTTCAGCTAACGTCACCAATAAAAAATAGATCGTAATTAGCAGCATACAACTTTTCAACCCTGATTCGCAGTTGAATGCATGCGTTGGTCGTTAACAGGTGCGGCGAAGGCACCGTGGTGCGTGGTAGCAGTAATGAATTTGAACTTGGTATAAGTGTTCATTTTAGCGAATGGTTACACGGAATTAGAGCTCCCTTGAGCGAACTATGTATGTACATTTCCGATATGGAATGCATGCATGCATGGACTCACACACACAACTATGTCAATCTGGCAAGACTCGTATATGCGGAAATTTCATTTTTCTTTGTTGCTTATTTTTCTCCATTACAAATATTTGTTCAATTTTATCATGAAAGTATCGGAATTGCAGCAAATTCAAAGTATAATCCATTACATATAGGCCTAAAAGTACCGAAAAATAGATTTCCATTATTAATTTTCGTAATACTCGGTCATAAAAGTAGACGTACGCAATTGAAAAATATTGTATTGGATAGTTTTTGCATCATATTGTGTACGTTTTTTTCATGCGTGCATCGTATTGTGGGAACTAATGTAATAAAACTCAAAGCAGCTGATCAAATAATATCTTCAGCACAAAGTTCACACTATAAATACTATAATCAGCCCTTTGGGTTGGAGTCTTTTCAATTTATTTTTACCTCACCTCTTTTTTCACTTGGTGAGTTTGCTATGTCCCTAACCGCCGTGGTGTTTTTCTCTTTAAGGTACATTGGGCCACCGCGTCTCCTCTATCTCCATTGCTCTCGGCCTATTCAACCATGTCTACTCTTAATCAAACGCACTTCCCATTCCCATGCTTCAATTCCTTTCACGCCCACACCCAACTTCCCACCCTCCCCACCCATCCAATAATCCTTTTCTTCCCAAATGATCGCCGAATAAATAAAAAGAGGGTACTCCGATATTTTTTTTTAAATCATGGGCCAATCCACCGAGACGTCTCTACTCTAAAATTATCAAATGAACTCCAGTTGAGGACCGAGACATTTTGCACTTACTTTAATCTGACGTTATATTTTTTCACATAAGAAATTTGGATACTTAAATGAAAATTATATGTTCAATGCAAACGTATAATCGAAGAACCTTTGCAAATGACTAAATGCATTTGCTTAATGCTTAAATTCCAGTAAATATGCATTAAAATACCGTCCAAAAAGGAAATTTCAACCGATTACAAAAAGTCATTGGATGGAGATCTTTCTAAAATGCGTTAATGGAATATCCCTCATAAATGTCATTTTATAATTCAGCTATAAAAATGATGGAACTTATGGCATATCCAAATACTCGCAGAGAACGATCAGCAGGGAAGGAAAGAGTAGGCTACCAAAGAACAAAAATGAAAGAATACCTATCCGGCGAACCTTTTACAGCGAGCACAATGGTGCCACGCAGCAGCAAATTTAAACTGAAGCACAGTTCATGAACTGCATACTCATTTTGAAATAGTCGCAGGGAACGAACTATAGTGAAGCCGTCTTCCGGGGCACCGAGGAGGAGTTTACTTCAAAGTGATCTATTAATAATCTACGACACTTAGTTCAAATCCGAACAGTTCCCTCGCGAAATATCCGTCTCTATCCCGTGGGCGGGGATCTTCCTTCTTTCTCCACCCTTTCACATGCTGAAAGTACAGCCATTGGCCTCAGAGATAGAGAAAACAAAAACCTATCAATCAGGTGATAGCTGTCTAGTTCTTCCAATACTAAAAACCAAAGCGTTAGTCTTGAAAAAGCATTTCCCCATTTATTGCCCCATTTTCCCTTATCTCATAGTAACAAAAGTTCAACCGCTACCACTACAGTTGCATCCCCTTGCAATTTTTGAATATTGATCAATATTACCAGCATCATTTTTTTACTATCAAGGACTGAGGTTTCAAAGTACCTTTTATTCAAATTAGAGCACAGGTTAAATTGTACTTTTCCACAGAATTTTAATTGCACGACGCGCTTTACGTTTAGGTACCTGCTGATGCCATAACACGGAGGCACGCGTCGTACCATTAAAAATCAATGGAAAAGTACAATTCTGTGATTTAATGTGAATATTCAAATATTCCACTGTTGCCTCTAATAGTTGATATTTTAAGTAGCTGATGTTATTAGGATTCTTCGTAGCAGTTCCTCTAAATTTTGAGCTCTTTCTTCGCGACATCAAACTTTCTGGGACGCTGCCTTTGCGTGAGGCATAGCACGTGTAAGTATAACGAGATCCCCATTATGTTGTTGTGAGACGGTGCTGACCGAATCGAGAAGAAAGTTCTATGTGCTCTCGATCCAAGATAAAAATCGTACGAGTATTCTCTATCGCTATTAACACTTGTTCAGCTCTGTACCCTCGGTGGAATGGACTGATTCACTTTTATCTGCAACAATTACAATTTTTTAAAATATAATTTTTCGTCCCTAAAATGTAAGCCACAACCAATCGTTTTCCCTTTAGAAAAACCTTGATCATTTCAACTATTCTTGAGCATTTCACTTCGATTACTACGCCCAAATTGTTCGTATTACTCTGATTTAATTAGGGGTTGGTACCTAGGGTAGGAAAATTAGGAACCGGTACACCGGTATGATTATCTAAGGTAGGATTCCTAGGTATCCTTACCTCAGTACCAGTGCTTACGGTTATAAAATTAGGTACCGGTTCATTAAAATTCCTAAGTATGTTTATATGCATACCTAGGTATCGGTAAAAACTCCCAATTTTTATTGCCCTGGACATGAAGAAAGCGTTTTGTCTGCCGAAGGTCATTGTACCTCTGCGACGTACATGACGAAACGGTCATAGCCGTAATAAGCGCTTGAAGAAGAATAGAAGCTTTTTTTCAAAGTCGATCAAGTGAAGGGATAATGTTTGCAATATGAGATTGAACGGACTCGTGCTTATTTTTTTACAAAATAAATATCCATCTTTCGCCTTTTGAGTGTGAAATTAAAAGGTTTGTGCACAGTATTAAGGTTTTAAACATCATCCTACTTGCATGCACATACTCGGAGTCATATGAATTGACCAGATCATTGACTTTCAAGCAGAACTGTAGAAAAATCACCGAATGCTCACATCATTCTGCTGGAACGAGACAACCTAACAAGATATACAAGCCGGAACGCTAGTAGCATAATAACTGCCACCCCCCCCCCCCCCC
>LYUA01000070.1:871686-882093 GCA_002093875.1 Calopteryx splendens | reverse complement strand
AGGGTGGCCAGTTCCTTACCCTGTGCCACCTGTGATTTCCCAGGATGACCCTGAACCCAAAAACGGTTCTCTGCTTGGGTGAAACTGAGGGTGCCCAGGGGCATCACCCGGAATCGAAGCCGGGCCCTCCAGTTAGTAACTCAGCGTTCTACCCACTGGACTAATGCGCCCCTATTTATGTGGTACATGATAATGAAAATAGTGGGCATTTAACGAAGTCACGAAAGTTTCAATGGGCAAATTGATTCGGATCAGTGGGTTGAATGCGATTGCTGTCTTCGAATTGCTAAGTTTATGTAAGCGTAAAGTGATCGTAACTGTCAGTTAAAGTCACATCGATGATGGCGAACACAGCCACCTGACAATCTATCGTGATGCCGAGCAACATTTGAAGCGATAGGAAAGGGGAAACTTGAATATCTTTGACTAATAGATTTCCTTTAGTTTCCTATAGTTTACCTGAGGGTTTAACATAAAAAATTATACAATTGAGATCATACCATATATCCTTGAGATAAAAAATGGCTGTAGATACTGGAAATTGATAGGATTAAAAGTGATTTTTTATCATTAGGTACTTAAAAACCCAATTTTCAATCGGTATCATTAGAATTTTATTTTCAGCACTAAAATGTGTTTTGGTAACATTCATGTTTGAAAATATGATTTAAAATGTCTTCTCCTCTTTTCCAATCACCACTTACTTATTGCAATGAGTATTTAACGTCTTTCCTTAATGGATTAGTATTTGTTGTAATTTCACAATTTTTCAGCCCAATTCTTTGTATAATAATTTGCGTTGATTTTATAATTTAAATATTTAATGCTCATGTCTTCATGTTATTCATTGCCACAAACTTTCACTTGTTTCATCCCATTTAAACTATTTGCTCCAGTTGATAGTGATGAATAAAAACTTTTTTATGAAATAATTTGGCATTATTCCTCGTCTTTTGCCGATTATCTTTCAGTACTTGCATATCATTATTTCATCATAATCTATAGTTAACTATCTCTTTGAATTACTCCTCATTCGATGCTCATATGTCTATAAAAGTATCAAAAGTAATGGAAAATGCGATATAAAATAGCATAGCAGGCAGGGATTTCTTGAATTTAAATAACACACCGATTTTCGGGAGAAAATGATGTTTTCGAAGTGTCATATAACGAATGGACGAGGGAAATATTATTCTTGCTATTCATGTTATTTTTGGAGAACAGCTCCCTGCTCATTTTAGGCTATTTTCATTCCTCCCTCTCCCCACAGCGACGACCAAAGTATTTTACCTTGTCTCTTAATCATTAAAATACATGACCCTTGATTGCGTAATGTAAATATTAATCCGAAACCTTATATATGCTTTAGATACTCATAAATATAACGAATTCTCTTCAATAAAATGCTCTCCGAATACGGTGGGTATCTCATCTCTTTCGAATTGAGATACTACTACACGGCCAGAGTACATCCTGCGGCCATTGGTTAACTGTAAAATTGCCTAATTTTTGTAAGATACAAATAGATCTTATGTGAGTATTATTTGATATGGTTACAATAAAGGTGACGCGATTCAATTAAAAAAACATGATATAGACTCCTAGGACGTATTTTATATCAATCTTAATTTTAACGAAACATACCTATGTACCTACCGTACATTTTAAGATTCACGGTAAGTAGGTATATGGATACGTTATTTTTAATAAAAAATAGAAAAATACCAAAGAATAGACATCTTGTATTAATTGCTAGTTTTTCACTTTTTTCTCCGAAAAGAGGTACTTAAAAATAAATTATCATTATAAAATATTAATAAACCTGTTTACTTTTCGCTGTGGTCCGAAAGAGCACAGGCGCGCATCACTCGAAACTTTCATATACCGAGCACATATGTTCGTTCCAAGACGTAAAACGTAGTTAATCCGGGACAAGTGTAAAACAAAATCAATACGTTCTATCTTCAGCTGAATCCATTTTTGGCTCGTGTGGCGGGGGAGAGGGGGTGGGGGGGCGTTGGAGGACCTCTATGGATATCTAATGGATAATAACCCAGACTAAAAAGGTATTTACCACGAAGAGATAACTCAGGCAGGTATGTATAAACTTATAAACTAAGAAGCAATATATGAAAGGACTGTGGAGTGTGGCTCTCAATGACTCGGTTTTCAGGTCAGATAGGGGAATCAGAAAACCTACGAAATCTGATAGTGGAGGTGGATGCTGAAGATCAGGTAAGTATGCAGAAGAGTGGTGAAGAAAAATAAGGATAAGAAATACCAAATGAATTGGGCACATCTCGAGACAGTGGATTCGTAAAAAAAGCATAATAGAATATTATTTCCTACGAGGAAAACCAAGGGATATTATAACAATTAAAACGGAAAAGATACGCTACGAAGGCGTAAAGGGCTTGCCATTATAAAATGAGGAATGGAAGGCTTCAGTCAATCATACTTCGGATTTAAATACCAATTACATTAACGATTTATTAAACGCGCCTATAGAGCAAAAATTTCACATAAGTCTTATAATTTTACTAATTTTAAATTTTGCTTTTAGAAGCAGCTTCTAGTGAATTTAAAACAAGCATTTTGATTCCTTTAATATAATAAAATAAATAAAATAAAAATGACTAACCATAAAAATCTGTGATGAACTTGAGGTAAATCATACAGTTCCTATTTCACCATCTTAATCTTTATAATCTTAATCTTTGGTTTTGTTTTTTTAAATTTATTTCTAAAACTGTTTCTTGTAAGGCTTGTTCAAATTTTCAGCCGCTTCATGTTACCACCCGACCGAATGGTCGACTTCTAACTATTGCGATTAATAATAATAATAGTGCAATACTCATGATAATGGTGTGGCCGCCGTCCGCTAGTAAATTTTGCTTCAGAAGCATCTGATATAATTTCACTCTGATTGGAGACCAAAACTTCAATACTAGAAGTAAACTTCGTGAAATCTGGAATCCATGTACCTAATGAGAAAGTGTCTTACATTAAGTTGCGTTCATTTTTCCTAAATTTTGTTAGGATTTTGATTGATTTTTCCCCCGAAGACAGTTGCTGATGCCTTTTAGGTGTACGTATAATAACATAATAATCGAAGTATTGCATGCATTAACTTCATATCCATTCTACTGAAACATTACAATGGGAAGAATCTCTTCGGCGACGTGATGGCCATCCACCCGGAGTGGAGTTTTTGACTACTGTATAGTAAATATTTCACTCTTCCATCACCGAAAAATCCATGTTTCCAATTATTCACTCATTTATGCATTAACTTCTTCGCGTGTTCCAGGGTATTCCATCGTTCGCTTGCCTAAAGGCGCTTCGCCCTTCTAAAAGTAACAAAGAACATCCGAAAGAACGCCTCGAACGAGACCTCGACGATTCTCAACGACCCCGAACGCTCTCTCCCATGCACTTCGTATAAGTAAGAGCTCTCTCTCTCTCCTACGCAATAGCGTTCCAATAAAAATCGAGCCATTCGACTGCGGAGATGGTAAAGGGGGCAATCGGTGTAATTTGGCTGAACTTCGATGCACACGAAATTCATGCATTTTTCCGGCATTCTTTAAAACGGATTCTCAGGCATTATAGAAGTGGAATTTCCGAAAAACATCACTTCCTATTGGTTCATAACATTTAATTCAATTTCCAATTCAATGAACGCATCAATCTGACATTGCAGGTGCAAACGAAAGTCTCACACATATTTTTTGTCCTTCATCGATTGGAAAACGAAGAATGCTCCAGCAGTTCCTCTTAACTATTTTTTGATAGTGAAGCATAAAAGCATGCCTCGGAATAACAGCGATTGGACGCCACGAATGCAGCTTCAGTTTCCCAAAGAATTATTCAACATTCATTTCACTCCCCTATATTTTTTGTGCTAATTTTAGTATGGTGTTTTTTAAATTTATATTTGTTCCACACACACGAGTGGATTCTCAAAATGCTATTCACTAAGACGTGCAAGGCATTTTTCACGAAAGTTGAGTCGCTAAGTTTAAAGAAAAGCTCTTCCGCCCTTCTTCCTTTTGTGTGAAATCATAGGCATTCCACAATGTCCACCGTTTCAAAGGTGTTAATTTACAAAGAGGCTATTGCGAACGCGGCAGTTCTGACAATTAGCCAGTGGTTAGTGGAAGCCCTAGAAGCAAGAGCTAATGATATACGAAGGTTCCACGAGCAGTAAACGAGTAATTTCGAGGGACGCGAAAAATGAGGGCTTTCCCGTAGACTGGTCGGGAACCCTTGAATATCATTAATCATTTTAGATAGGATTAAAAAGGTAATGCTTAAATAAGTGCTTAGATTTCTTTTGACAGGGAAACCACATAATTTGTTGTTCAAGTAGCCTGAAGAATGAAAATATGAATTTAGGACTTCTTTTGTTTCCAGACCATAAGTATGGAAATAGCGAAATTTTGAATTTACGATGTCAATTGTGTCCCAAGATCATTTATGACTGCATTATTTATTACTTCCAGCCTCTATTGCAGAGCCCCAAAAAGAAGAAACAAACAGGGTTACCCTAATTTTCTAATATTTTCTAATATCCTCCATGTTTTAAAATACACATTTTACACTAATATAGGCCTTTTCTGGTTGTCTAATTTCAATTTCCTAGTCTTGAACTTCCTTTTAAAAATTCATTGCAAATGGGCAGGCAGGACCTATGAACTTAATTTCCTCAACTGTCGAGTTTCTTCTACTATCGGGAAGTATGGCAGCTAATTAAAAAGGGAAAAGTAAACCATTGGACTACCAAAAAATTTTTTTTATTAGAGCGCTAAAACCGGGATAGCAATAGTAACAGACTTTTTCATATTTATTGTTTACAAACCTGTTTTTAGAGACCTACGAGTAGTGCTACTTTTCGTTGTTCTCCTATCGATACAAATAAGTATTTGTTTTTCCCTGGAGTAAATATGACCCCATGCATATTTACCATTGATGATGGCTAAGGACGATTTTTCATTTAATAAATTGGTCCATTTCATGCATGCATTTCACCAAATCGATTATGCTTCTTTTTATTGACCTTGAAATCGATACCGTGGAAATTTTTCTGCTATCAGTGGTAACCGATGACATTTATGCCTATTTTATTATTCAGCACAATTCAAAAAAGCAAATATCAGCAGAAAATGTAATATTTAATAGCGCTAGTAGATTTCAACTTTAGTTTCACAAACGGAAGAGATTACATCATGTAATTAATTCCAATTACAATATCAACTATTTTAATTTTACTGACGTCTAACGTATGAAAACAGCCTCGTGTTTTGTTTCCGCCGCCTCTAACCGAAGAACAGATGTTACTGAATTATTTTCAAATGTCTTGATTAACTCAAAGAAAACAAGTCGATACACCTCAACCGTTTTCAATGCTTTTATACGGAGAAAGAAATGCAAGATACGAGGGCGAGAGCAATTCCTTTAGAGGGAAAATAAAATTTTTAGCATTTTTCCATGGATTGTAAGTAATCATACATATCCATGGCCAATTCCAAACCTCTAGCCCTATTCAAAGTTACTTAAAACGGTGTATCTGTCTAAAAGTGAAGAAAAATGATATAAAGATTATTACGTTTTCGATTATGTTCAAAACAAGCCAATCAGCGTCATCAGGTTATCCTAGGTATAAGTTTATAAATTAAATATTCATAAAAAATATGCAAGGTAAAATATGCAATTTTGTGAAACATATTAGCAATATTATTTTGATAAGCTGATGTGATCTTCTTGGGGAAATTTGGGGATAGAGAGTTTTCAGCGGCAGAGTGGAAGGCAAAAAGTTGTACCTAGTCACATGGGACTCAGGAGGATTGTTATATTTTTCGGTGATGCCTTTCTGTATATGATGTTTTTTTCTCTCTACAGCGCAAAACCCAATTTAACGTCTGTGATTTCGGGTAACATGCTTTTTCATGAAGCAATTTTTCACGAAACAAAACATTGTCAAACGGAAAATACCCTAGAACAAGGCTTATTGGGAGACTTTACATGGTGGAACTTTTGTGAATAAATACAAAGTGAATTCAAAAAGATTTCGCACGGTGACAGCATTTCATGACAGATCAGTTTAACTCATGTAGAAAATTTTTTTTCTAGGCCTCCATTCATTCTTCTGTAAAAATAAAATATCATAATTAATCATTTTTTAGATCCACAGATCTGTCTTCGCATACATTGAAAGATCTTTTCACTTTATAGCCACTTCATGAAGCACACTGAACTAACATTTTATAAATTTCGAGCTTGTGTTCAGCTAGATAAAGTGTACCGTACGAGGTGGGCTAGTATCAGGTGCTGCTCCTACAGTCCAATAAAAAATGTTTATATCGACGTATTTTTTCCTTTAAATAACTTTTCATTAAGTTTAGAAGTTGTTCACCATTCTTCCATCCAAACATGAAATTCACCAGCAAATATTTTTCAGATTAGAGAAGAGCCTTATTCACGTCCAGGACGTAAGGTGCTCGTATAATTTTCATTGAGTTGTTCATTTAAGAATAATAAACGGCCCTAACTCATGTGAGTTTTCGACATCGAGTACCATGGAAACCATAATCTGCGATACTAAACTCAGAAACTCAGTATAACAACGTCTCCTTAGTGACAGGCACTATTGGAAAGCATTGACAAATCCAATACTTAACGTCGAAATTCAGAGCCAAAAATTCAAGAAGGGATACGCGCGTAGCATAAAACAGAATTTAGGTTGCATCGAGAAGCTCGATGCCAACGGCACGTAAGAAGGCTGTTATAAATGCAGTAGGTTTAGTAGTTACTGCGTTTATACCTGATCCAAAGCATGATTCGAATTCTAGAACATTGTATGCAAGTGAATCGTGACCGAACTCTGTGAGAATGATAAGAGCTAAAATGGGGCGTTTGGAAGAAAGATTTGTATCGAAGAATAGCATTTAAAAATATTTTTGCAATAAATTGTTTTGGATAAAAATTGCGCCTAACTTTGGAACACAGTTAATATCCGATTGCAAATATTCCATTCATGTAAAATAAATCAATGGTTGTAGGAATCGAAATTTATGCAATACCTTAGTGCGACTAAAACAAATCTGCCAAGTACGAAGTGCTAACATTAAAAGTACCTATTTGGTCTATTACTTCCGGTGCCCTGACTTCGGCACTGTTCCATCTGAACTTCTGAGGTCCTAAGCTTCTTTAAAAGTTTCATACTGCATATATTTCTATCAAGATCAACAAATTTTGAGTGGAAAAGAAGGGAACATGACGGTTTGAGCACAAGGCAATTAATCCATAGTGAAAGGCGCTTCTCAATATAGTAGGACAAAGTTCAGAAAATTTCCCTTACATCAGAGCCAATAAATTATTTCAACCAATATGGGGATGTGGTGGTCCAGTAGAGCGTTGGGCTCACTAAAGGAATGGCCCAGGTTCGATTCCGGAGAACCTTTACGGCACCTAGCTTCAGCTTCACTCAAACTGTGAGATTTTTCGGGCACCAGGTCTTCCTGGGAAACCGCAGGCTCTATTAGGAAAGGAACTGGCCGCTCTACCCTGATGTGCGAATTTAACACGTCGTTAGGTTTAGAATTGAGTGAGCTCTACCTCACCAATCAAACCAGCTTCATGGTTATTACATGGCACCTAATCTTGAGAGAAGAATACGCGAGTCCGTTAAGAAACTTGTCATCATAAGAAAGATTGTATGAAAATGTATAGCAAAATGAAAGAAAACATTAGTTATTTGTTATTAGTGAGGACACATCTGGAATATGGGACATCTATTTGCGACCCTTCGGAAAATGTGAAAATTAAGAAATTAGATAAGAGTTTTTGAAACAGCTACGAAAAGAAAGAAACTGTCGCGGGGGTATTACTTCTGGGAAATACGATGGGCGTTCTTCCAAAGAGGAATACCTAGACTAAGCCTTCCAGAAAATTAAGTTAAAAATATTACAAGGCTCTCGAGTTTATTTCCACACCTAAAGAATTTTTATGAACTTTCTCTACATTGTCATATTAGGCCATCCGGATAATACAAGAGATATATCTAGAATCAAGCATTGATCGATTTAAATGCACTCTATTTTCTTGCAGCATTTGCAGTCACAACAGAAACAAGGTAAAGTTCCCCAATAACTATGATCTTAGAACCTAATTGCAATCTGGCATTTCCATTGCGAACACAACTGATTAACCCGAATATACATAATAAAGGCTAGTGCCCTAGCATCAACACCTGCCATACGTTCCTGTGGGGTCTTACACTGCATGTTTGTTTAGACAGAATAGGCCTACAAGCGTAGAGTTATCGTTGCAAAGAGACTAATTAAATACACACGAATATTGAAGCCGAATGGAAATTTCCCGAGTCGTAACCGCGAGAAGTGGCGATGATGCCACAGCGAACGACAGCGATGACTAGCATTCAATGATGATGACGAACTTGGATTTTGTTGTGCCTTAATTAACCTTATTCCCATTTCCCATTTTATCAACGACCGTTTCAACCTTTCAAAACGTATTGAGCTGCTAGTTATTTGCTGAAAATTGACTTACACAACTCAAATCCTGACATGGGTCATAGGACAGTTTAATCAACATAAGAGATGAATCCCTCGTAATATAGTTATTAAAAATTGACGCATAACACACCTTTGAAGCTTAAACTTAAGTTGGTAAAAAATTGTTTATACATAATTTAAAATACGGAAAAAAGAATGAATATTATTAATTTGATTCATGTCTTGTTCTTTGTGTTGGTCGGGATGTTAAAAGCTCGAATTCTCCTTTAAATATTTTCCAGGTGAGAATAAATCTAAGTGTGCTAATAGACATACTGTTTAATGCAACATAAAGGTTATTTAAAAAAGAATACTGAAATATCGATAGGAAATAAAGTTTTATTCAATATTTATCGAATTAAAATCATCGACAGTTTCACGTGCAAGGCCGAGTTCTTGGGCAAGTGCTGAGTTATCATGACCCCCATATGTGCTCCAATGAAAAGAGAACCCTCTCCAAAGACCCCAGCGCCATCTCCCTCAGCGAAAACAGCTCGCTTCGCTCTCCTCTTTTTCAGCGAGAGAATTCGTGCGCGTGAGCAGTTCGTTTATTCAAATGATACCGTTCGCCGGCATTGCGCTTCATCCTCCTGTGAGCATCGACGGGCACGGCTTCCGACCTTCACGTTCATTTACATCCCTAATAGTTCAGGGAACTGAATGTGGAGTCATTTGGGGAGTCACGGCGAGGCGCCACGGAATTTTCCTCGCGATTAAGCGCCCGTCGTCCCTTTTTTTCTTTCTAACTCCTCCGCACATCCTTTCGCCCTCGCTCCGGACGCCGCGTTGATTCGCTTCCTGAGTCACGACGTGCGTTCTCTTTCCCCATTCGGAGCGCGGAGGGTTTTTTCGTGCACCCTTCACATGCACACACGCCTATTAATACGTAAGCAATCGCGCCCGAGGCGGAACAACATTTCCCTCTATGTAGACTTTGAAGGCAGGTGAATTGCCACCTACTCTCCCCCAATCGCCAAATCCCCCTCCACTCCTCCTCCGCCCACACATAATGGGCACTCCACCGCACATCTCTCCCCCGAATGGAAAAAAATAAACTCAATGGCTCAGCATCCAGTTCGTGGTCGTTTTTCCATCACCGTGGTTTTCCACTGGGCCGGAGAACTCTACCTCTCTCTCTCCTCCAACTTTTCCCACAAACCTCATTTCTCATTTTTTCTCCTTTCTATCCGCTTTTCCCTCTCTCTCTCTCTCTTTTCCCTCCTCCGTATCTCTCCTGCAATCGTCCGCTTTCCCCTCCTCAGTCTTTTCCTTTCCTCTTCTCCGGTCCGAGGAACACCGAGCGAGGGAGGGGCATGGGGGGGATGGGGGATGCCTTGAAGTGGACGACCCCTGAATTTCGTCCGGTACAATGGCTGATTGAGCCGAATTCTTTCTCCTCGAAATCCTTCAAACACGGATGCGACCTCATCCTCCGTACTTCCAGCCAAACTCTCCCTGCCGCCCCTTTTCAATCAAGCCTCCCTTCTTCTCCTTCGTCGCCCTCCTTCCTCCGCGGGCTGCTCTTCGTTATCGCCACGTCACACTGTTGCATCCCCTGCTAGTTTACTTTTTTATCCCCCAAGAAACCCCCGGAAGGGCGACCCTGGGCCCGTTTCCCAACACAAAAAAATCAATCTGCAAGCCCATCCCCTATTACAGTGGCGAAAAGAAATATAACACAATATGAAACACATTGTGTTAAAGGTAGACAAGTGGTAAGTATTACATGCCTACTTCTCAACAGCTCTGTGATTGCTTCTAGTTTTGCTAACTCTAAGGACTTATAAATTGACTTTGAAGCTTCAATGACCATACCCCGGTTAAGAAAAGC
>LYUA01000070.1:798420-812485 GCA_002093875.1 Calopteryx splendens | reverse complement strand
GGTATTGCAGAAGATAGGAGTAGACTGGAGGAATAGGAGACTTATTCGAAACCTGTACGTGTCTCAGCCTGAAAAGATGAGGTTTGCGGATAAGAAACAGGATGGGCAGTCATATGCAAGGGCTTCCCGATATCATAGTATTTCATCGTATAAGGCAAGGGAAGCATGGGAAGGACCAGAGGCAGGAGTTTAAGTACGTGGGGAGCCGATAAAATCATTCAGATTAGCGGACGATCGAGCTTTAGTTAGCCAATCAGCAAGGGATTACAGTTACTGCTGAGCGTACTACGGAGCCAGTTAGATAGGTATGGAATCAAAGCAAGTTATAAGAAAACGAAGCCACTCAATGAGGTTCTCGAGACATAGGAAGTCATACATTAAAGTAGGATGGTATAAATTTCAGTGCGAAGGACATTTTTGCTTCTAAGGAAGCTTAGAGGGCAATATGGTAAGGTGAATTGGATTATGTAAAGAAGCTTTACAAAAAGGAGGAAATTGACGAAAAGAATCTTAGGCAAACATTTGAAGAAGTGACTATTAAAAACGTAGAAATGGAGGATGGTTTTTTATTGCTAGGAAACTTGATCGTTGAGGAAGGACAACTATAGGTTTCTGGCCTTTGAAAGTGGGTGTGGATAATTATGTATAAAGTGGAATGGACGGAAAGGAAAACGAACGAAGAAGTATTGGGGATGGCAGGAGAGGAGAAAAGGCTATTGGGAGAAATCCAAAGAAAGCAGGAAAAGTAGATGTAGGTCGTATTGAGTGGAAATGGATTGTGAGCCAGGTAGAGGAAGAAGAGATTAGGCATGAAGGAAGTCAGAAAGTATGCAGAAATGAAGAATTAGTTAATTTAGTGTGGGTTGTTGAGATGTTAGAGTCGTGTTAGCCGTATAGCAGCGGTTTCTATCAAAAACCTTCCCTAACCAATAGACCATCATTAATTTTAAATAATATCTCTCCGAGATGACCAAAGCGTTTTATATGCGTAGAGGCATTCAATTAAAAATGGACACTAAATATGAAATTTTCTTTTTAAACTAATAATCTATTGTCAGCTGTCACTTCGTGAAAGTGACGGATGTCACTTAAGAAATAAATCAAATCATACCTTTCCAGAGTTTTTCATTTAACATGTGATTTATATTCCCTCCCCATGCATTATAACATTGACGTACGTCAGGGCTTGAGAGTTCTGATGACCCCTAGTACCACATTGATGGGAGTAATGATAATTCCTCCACCGATATAAATTGAACCATATTAAAGGTAGACTACGCGATGAGGCGCTTAGAGAGATAACTGCAAAGACACCTCATCAAAGGAAAGCGGCAATTTCAGTGGAGGTGTCATGTTAGAAAAAGAATTGAAGATGGCAACAGGAAGTTATCTCAATTATTTGTTGCTGAAATTTTAACTAAAATAATTATAATATAATTGTAACAAATAATGTCTCTTATACATGATGCTTTGAGAAATGCCAATACGATTTATAATGAGTTATTTTGTTTAGTAGAATAAATATCACCAATATATTATAAAGAATAAACTGAATGATAAGGCATATATTTAATAAAAATGTTTCGATTATTCTCTCCATTATGTTTTGTCTATTAGAGATCAATTCAATTTTAATCATTTACTTAATTTATTTTTTTATTTATCAATATTTTAATTTGTTTCGTTTTCGCTGCTTACTAATCCAGCAATAATCATTTTTTGTTTACATTTATTTTCAGTTTCATCCTTCGAAAATAATAATTTGGCATTCAAACCTAAGTATATAACTGACTATGGCAAACATTTCTTCCCAATTCTTGCGAAACAGCATTGGAGCAACTCATATCTTTAAAATAATTAATTTGAATCTTTTTCCCTTGACTAATGCTGATTAATGACAATTAATCAGGCTATTACCTTCCGGAGCACCTTTCATCCACTCCTCTTTCGCTCTAATTAACTAATTACCTCACATCCCAACAAGTTTCGGGCCTCAAACACCTCTCGTTAGGGCATCGCTGAGCAGAGCGAATAAATTCAGATGCACTCCGCTTCCAATTTCCAGGGGTCATCCTGAATAGCCACCGGGATCAAATGGATTTGAGGACGGGAGGCAGAGATTCTTTTATTTGACTGGGCGTCGGGATACGCTTATTCAAGCCGAATTTTCAAATTGCTCGTGTGTCAGAGCACGCTTCCCATCGGCAACGCCTAGCAACAATAACGCCACATGTGTCTAACAGAACGTATGAAAGTTATTGCATAAACCATACATCCTACAGTTTTTACCGGATATCTATCCAAATGAGCACGTTTTAATCTCATTACGTTCGCAGTTCATTACAACTCTCCGCCTATCCTGATTCAAATACGTTAATCAAGAGGTGATAAGAGTGGCAACACAGTGCCCCGACACCCGGCGCCGGTTTGGATTTGAGAGGTGGCATAAGTTTCCTTTAGTATCCTCATTTATGCTTTACATTAATGCAGGACTTGCTTGTCTGGGTTATTATAAAAAACTTCTTCGCACGGGCTTTTACAAGAAATCATTCGTATAATTCCTCTCTCTATAAATTGCGAAAACCAGGGAACTCCCAGGACCATCACACTGGAGATAATCCATGGAAGGCAACTAAACCTTAAATATTAAGTATTGAATATAAATTGTTGGAGGTAAATCTTCAGCTAGGTATTCGCTGACTAAAAATAAGTTAGTCACTGAAGTTTAAGCCTTGGAAATGAAGTGATAACTACGACTAAATCCGATTTCAAAAGAGCCAAAGAACAATTGCACAAACAACAACCATTACTGCCATGGTGGCAACCAAGGGTATGTACTAATTTATCCTTGGACTTCTATTTGTTTTCTTTTTGCTATCTAATCTTTCCTCTTCCTTAAGCTCAATGCGTAGATTTAAAGTGGACAAAAATTGAAGGCACAGGTATAACGCGGTATGGGTACGGTACGCGACACATCGTCCAGCTTTGTTCAGGAAAACATTTTCCCATGTCGTATCTACCAAATTAGCTTGTCAGCCATGGTAGAATAAAAACTTGGGTTCTCCAGTGTCAGATTTACATTTCACTTACAAGGAGATAGTTGTTTGAAACGTAGTTGTAAGTTACAGTTTCATCGCGGAGCCAAAGTAGGTAATTCACTAAAAGCCAAAGTTGATGGACTTTACCATAAAACACGTAATCCTACCAAGCGATAAGGTTCAATATTTAAGGGTGAAGATATTAAGGAATCGATATATTTCAAATCAAGAAAAATTCGCAAACAGATATCTATCCACGTCTATCTCTCGGTCTAGAGCTCAGTTGCAAGTTACGACTCTTGGTTTGGATCCATACGCTCGAGCGCTATCTCTGGTCGTAAAAGTCAAGTTAATAGTATTTTGCCTTTAAAATATTACACCAATGATTTTCAAATTTTACCTTCTTGAGTCCTCTTGACCGCTAACTTGTATGCTGCCTATCTTAAATATAATAACTATTGTAAAAAGTAAGCTATTGTAAAAAAATAAACGACTGCGCATTTATTTCCACAACTATTTTCGTCATATTTCTGTGTACATGAATTTTATTCGGTAAAACTGAAGGCAAAACTATATAATATTTAAAAATGAATAAGCAGTCTTTTATTGCTGACAGTATATCTTTCTACGAAGTAACGATTTCATCTATTCGTTTTAATAATAAATAATATTTCAAAAGAATAGGTGACTCACTATGATGATAATATAATTAAGTAATGAATTAATATAAAATGGATCGCAAAAATATATAGGCATATATAAATTTTATATTAACTTATATTTTACCAATATGATATTTTTCCGGGCATCGCTTTTGCAATTTGGCGATAAGACTAATACAAATTTCTATTTGCAATGCAATATAGCAAGTTTTCATAACTCAGTACTTGAATAAATGAACTACGTATAACTTTATTCGGTCGAATTAGGTTAACACTAATACGTTCAGGACCTTCAATAATCGAAGATACCGCCTTTAACCCTTGTTTTTATATGGTCATATCTTAGAAAGTACTTACCAATCTCCAGATTTCTTTAAAAAGTAGAATTTCTTTTACGGCAACAGTGATAAAATTGCATATTTTTTCATAAAAAACAGGAATCATCTACATATTCTACAACCGTGAAAGTTGAGCACTTGACCATATAAAAGATATCGCTTTCGACACTAGAAAATATACACCCTTGGCATTCAGCATATTCCTCTCCCTTTTATTTCTTTCCAGACTTCTAACATACAGCACACTGACATGAATCGAAGTGTCAAAGGTAGACGATACTTCAAACATTGCATACCTTCGAAATGAATTTAATTTTTACTATGCAACTACTAATGGACTGTTACTGGACAGAGTAGAACTTTACATTCTTTTGTAACTGCAACGGTCAATAAAACTAATACCTTTTGACACATTGCTATGCATAATGAGATATTTTTTCCCCAGCAAAAACAAAATAATGGTATTTCTATAACGGGAAAACACGATTAAAATACTGTGAATAACTTGCCTAAGTGTACTTGCGCTAAGACTTTGTGAGGATTGATTTTTACTGTATCGCTACGTTTAATAATTGGCTCAAACCATTGTTAATCAAATTAAAAATTGACATCGTTTTGGAGAATGGCAGTGGCAGGGTTGGTGGTCGCGTTCAGTAAGTGCGCAGGTATGTAATCAATACATGGAAGAGCATGCAGATTCGCAATTGGTTAGGGGTCAATGGTCTCAGTTCATAGCTTCAACAAGGGGGACTTTTTGGGAGGAGCACTGAGGTTTGCCTACCTTTTCCGGCGTGACCCCCGACGAGCCTGTGACGACGGCATCGGCCCCGGAAGGCGCGTCGTTCACTCTGATCTCGAGCGAGCCGGAGAGGACGGCATACCAACTAGTGCCCCTGTCTCCTTGGCGGAATACTGGAAGGAAGAGAAAAGAACGTTCACACTTTCTTTGTTACAGACTGAATCCATTTCTCTAACTACGGAAAATCAATGTGATCCCCAATTCACTCAACCCGAGACGACGCACGCTGCTTGCAACACGAAGAGACTAATGCAAAACTTTTCACGGGGACTGGATTTTTTCGTAAATAAAATACAATTTTCGTGACTGGTTGTCCAATTACGCATGTGGAAACTGAGGCAGCAGAATCTCCATGTTACGTTTGTGGCGTAATGCACACGTAATAAATTGGTAGGGAGGCAGATTAGCCGGAAGGCTATTTATAGGACAGCCACAGCCTCAAATATGAGTGAATCATTTGAACACCACCATGTTCTTCCTCAATAAAATGATTTAAAAATACCAGATCCTTCTTGGAAACCTCAGGCGGCACAGGGAAACGTTCTGTAACCCGCAACCTGAATGCATGAATTTCACAAGCCGTTGGGACCAGTATGAGGTGAGATCCATCCTCAACCATCAAATCTGCCTTCGAGATAATAGCTGTGCTGGGATAAGAGGTTCATGGTCAAACTGCGTGGAAATCTGGAAAGTAATTTTTTCAAAACTTTCTCGATGAAGAAAGAAAAGACAGAGCGATAAGTTAACTTCAGGAGCGCCCTTTAATTTCAGATAGCAGGGTCCTTAAGAATATCTGGTACCCATGTTGTTGAGAGACTTGAGGAAAATTCGATGCGGACGGGAATTTCAAATGAAATCTTACAATTAGAAATTGCAGAGCAATAATTTTCACATCAAAACAATGGGCAGAATTTGAGACGATGGCATTAAAAATATCACAGAACACAAATATAATTTTAGACTTGGAATAAATGTAAAATCGTTAATTCTCTCGCCGAGGTCTTAAATTTTTCTTCACGGCCCCAGTATTGCGAGAACCTGTATTTCATATGAAATACGATCATTCCGCGGCGCTGCGAAGCAATTAAAAGTCCTTAAATCGAGAAATTCATAATGCTGGACGTAAGGAATAGCAACGCAGAGAGGTTTGAAAGAGATTTACTCGAGTAGGAAAATTTCGAAAGGATGCTATCCGAACTTTGTGTGCGTGGGGAGCCATATTTTTAATTTTAGGTGACCCTTGAGCCATTAAGCAAATTTTAAATGTATAGTTGGAATTTCCCCGACCGTCGTCTTTCCGAGGCCCGCTTACATTCGTTGGGAAAGAGAGAGAGAATTCATCAGCTTATCACGTTAAGAGTCTGGCTTTAATTGTGGCGCTCTCCTGGGTACCCATCAGTAACTTAATGACCTTTTGAAAAATTATAAAAACGGAAATGAATGGAATAGGGTGTGGAGGTGTTTCATTCCCCATTGCTAAGGATTCCCGTATTCGCTTTCACAAGTGCCCACGATCTCACGCGCGTAGTGCACTCTGGGAAACTCTCTGGTTTTTCTTCTCCAGTTGGTTTATGGAGATACAATACTGCAACTATTAAACTGCATAATAAATAAGGTTTAAAATATTACTGCTTGGAGCGGGAGCATATTTCGTCATTTGCTTTCTTAATTATGATAGCAATTTTTTCAATGGGAAATATGTTGCAAGGTGCGACGAGGCGACGATTTTTTTTGTATTATTGAGCCGGAGAGATGTTACGAGGACAGGAAATGCGGGGGAAGAGATAATTAAACCACGTGATAGAAAAACTTGAAGATAATTAGCTTCACGTAAAAGAGCCAGATTTGACTTAACATGGATATAAAACATGCAAAGTAGCTAATAAAATTGAAATTAATATGATCAACACGCTGTTAGCGGTAGTGCAAAAAGTTACTACTACTACTCGTTATATATGCTCGGGTTTTGGGTAAAATCTCTTTCCCTCGCGGAAACCTCAACATCTTTTTATGTTAAGAACTTCGATTTCTGTGTTCTCCTCTTGATCCCATTAAAATTTAAATATTACCAGAGGATTTGAAAATAAGGCCACATGTCGGGGCGATGGCGAGGGTCGAGCGGAGTGGAGAATCGCTAAAGCACAAAACCGTTCGGGGGATCCGGGGACGCACTCATTAGAAGTGCCCGCGGCCGCGTGGAAAGGGGAGTGGGAGCACCGCTCCACTTAGAGGGAGTAAATACTCACGGGTGATTCCCTTCTCCAGGTCCTCGTAATACCCGCACAGCGCCACCTGGTGGATGAGGGCCGGGGGCAGGCGGTCCAGGGCCGGCAACCTCCGGAGGCGGGCTGCGATGGCTTCCACGTCTTTCATCGTTCTGTCGGTTGGCCTGAGGGGACGAGCGGAAACGGAATTCGTTTGTAAGTTCATGGATCCTCAGGGGCATCAAAATGAAATTTTATGGAGTCAATTAGCTTTGTAATGGGAACATAGGGGCTTGAACTAATAGGATATTTTAAAGCAATGTTTATTCTTAGTTCAATGCTTAATCTGCCCAATAGAGGTAGTTGGACTGCGCGGAATCACGCAGACACAAACATGGACAAATATTTGATTCCACTGTAATTCAAGCTTCACATTTATTACATTATGTTTATGATAATCTCTACTCAATATTATGAGTCCTAATTTCGTCTCTTCAAAATTCTACCACGCTAAGCAACAAGTTTTCCTTCTATAAGTATCTTCAATAGGACACTAAATCCCAATATCTCCTGAACCCCCTCTTCATTACGTATCACCCCGCTCATCGTCATCGGGCTTGAATTCAACCTCAATCCGAATTCGTCAGCAACGCGACACTCCAATATTAATCTATTATGCTTTCTTTAATTATCTGCGTGGAATACCATCTATTCTTATAGGAAGAAAGGGCTTTAGCATAATGCAAGACAAAAACCATGATCCTCATATGTAATACATATCAGGATCAGGATATGAAAATTAGAGTTTTTTCCATGAAAAAAAACATTAGGTTTTTGATGAAGTAAACGAAATTACTCTCCAAATACTAAATTATTCTTAACTATTTATTTACATTCAGCCTATAAATTCATTTTAATGAAGAGAACTGAATGATACAAAGACCCTAGGGCACGAAACTCTTCTTTAAACTAACTTCACCATGTTTGTTAATAAGAGCTTTGAATGCTGAGAGAAACTTAGGAGTTATCCAACAACTCCATCGAAAGTTGAGTGAATCTTACTTCGTGCAAAGTAAATTTTCCCCAATCTCTCCAAACACGTGACTGGAAATTTCAAGGAGCATGTGCCACAAGGGTTGAGCCCACACCGAACGAAATATGGCCATGATCCGTTTCTTAAGTCTGTACATGAAAGCAACGCTACTTTGCGTATTGGCGATAACTTTAAAATAATGCTGGATTCAGAAAATTCATTAAGTTTTAATCATAGAGTTCACTATACAATCCAGCTGAATTCGAACAACAGTATTCGAAGTAGGCATCTGGATCTCATAGTTTTTGAGATGCGCTATTTTATTACCACCCCCGAGTCAACTGTGAATACACAAACAATATGCCGGGTGAAATCCTGCGAGGGAGACTTATACTTGGGAAAAAATATGGGAGTGATAAGATTAAGGTTCGCGGAATCCCTTGTTGGATGAGCGAACCTTTGCTCTTACAGCGAAGTCAACTGTAATTCAATCAGTAACGACATCAGAAACTTCGGAAAAGATTATCGCAGACGGGAAATTCGCAATGTTTCTAAATTGAATGACTAGAAGCTCTAGCCACGGAATTAAACTCGAGACTTATGCAACTGTGTAGCACCGCAGGCAGAACTTATGATGAAACAAGGAATGCGAATTCAATGAGATATAAGATTGTTGCTTAAGGTATCAAACCTTTCCGGTACGTTAACTTTCTTGCGGTTGATCTAAAAGAGATTACCTAGTCAAACTTTTTCCAGTGATTTTGCTGTAAATTATTAAATATTTTCAAGTTAAATGAAGTATATTTTGATTTTTAATAAAACAAACAGTTGAAGTTAAGAAATTTAATTATAATTTCTTAATTTTAAATTAAATTAAAATTGAAGCACCAGCTTATTTATAAAACATATCCTTAGGGCTATCAAAAAATGCTAAAGAACGAAAGATACTATAAAATATTTAATATTAAAGCGCTCAGTTAATTTGCCTTTCTGACGTGGGATCCTGATTAAAGCACACAAGGGAATATGTCAGTTGCAGGTGGAATTTGACTGAGGCACGGAAAAAATGGTTTTTAACATAGTACGAATAAAGAAGATTAACATCGGTTACGGCACTACATACTTCTTCCTATTATTAGGGGTTTTTCGTACTTTACGGTTTTTTGTTCATTGGAGTACTTTTTCACGATCAATTTAAAATTGAGATGGCATGGAAAAGATTTTATTAAATATGGCAGACAATAGTAACATTATTATTCCGGGAAAAAGTATCGTAGACCAACGCAATGCAATACTTTGGTTTTGGATAACCACGAGACTGGTTTTCTTCTGCTTTCTCTACTCTCCTCATTAAATATCTACGTTGATGAGGTTTGAAGAAATTGTGCACAAAATGTAACTTAATCTATCGCCGTGCAAGCACTGGAACTTTTGAATCTGAATTATAATAGCAAATAGTTATATTTATGCTATTAAGCAACGCAATCTGAAGAAAACACTTTTGTGTTTTACCATTCAACTACACAGTTATCGTCGATCTTTGCCGTAATTTTGTAGCATAACAGAAAGTATGAGAATTTAACGTTCCTTACTTACGGGAACTAGCTTGCAGTACAACAAATAATCACAACCAGGTTCGCACGCGAGCGGTCATATACCATTCATTACCTCTGCACTTAATGTCTGAAGAACTTCCAAGGAACAAATTTACCATGAAGTAAAAATAGCAACAAATATAAAAGTATGGGGTTGGCTTGAGCATTAAAAGTGTGGAATTGCAACACTTGCGACGTATTTGTCAGAGAAGATCAGAACTATTAACTTAGCAATATGGTTTAACGGTGAAAACAATACAATATTTTTCATCCGAGCAACATTCTTGCCCATAGTATGAATGCAGCCATTATTTCATGCACGCGCCATTATTCAGAGACGTCAGATCCGTATCTGGCAATGTGACTTTCTTGAAATAATTTAAGATCATTTCATTTTTAAGAGAATTTGTAAATGCTTGTCATCGATATCTTTACTTTTGATTTATTTGAAAACTTAAAGTAATCCCCAATCACATGCACTACTTAAGCATGCTTAAAGAAGTTTTGTTTGGGTTTCTGAAAGTACTATAAAATAGTAATGTTACATAACAATGTGCACACTATGTGCAAAAACTGGTTAATGAGCAACGAAGGAACATTTGATGACAGTGAATGTAGTTAGGAATAACTTAAGTATTTATTAGACATCGTATGACAGAGTGGATCCAAAACATGATCGATAAAGTATGTATGCACATTCAAGTTGAGTGCTCATATTTAGTAATAGTTAGTCATTTCATCCGAGATGCACAAAGATAATAAGCATAGACAGATATTTTATATAGTGAAAATAGAGAATACAATTTTTTAAAGGTGATTTCACTGTTGGAATTTTTAATTTTTTGTTCGTGAATTACATTGGCATATCTTGTTGCGCCAACTAAAACGTTCCTCCCTAAAGATACGCAACTCTGAATTCGTGTAACTTGACCAGCTTCAGTCCCAATTATAATGGCTATTTGAACCCACGAAAAGATGGGAAACCGAAAATAGAATGTATTTATTCCTCAACAAAATTGGCATGGTTCTGAAATTTATCCCATGCAAAAAACACGAGGATTTTGAAAGCAACGATCGCAATTAGAAGAGTTAACTCTTCGCCATTTTCTAACCGCATGCGTACGTTATCTACGCATCTGATAGTGCATCATGAATTGCTAATATTGCGTAAAAGGATATAAAAATTACTCATCACTAATTAAAAATGAAAACTCATTAATTTCCCAAAAAACCCGTGATGACGCGAAATTGCGCTGGTCAAACTAGGGGACTCGCTCTACACGAATTTATAATGGCCGTACCCTGCTCCTGGAGTCTCCCTCAGGAGTCTTCTACTGCAATAATCTGATAGGAATTTTTGAGACAAGAGACCCCTTGGAGACTCTCAGGGCTTGGCATACGGGCATTATTATCATAAAATCACTACAGCGCACCCTGGGACAAAACCTTGTTCTCCTGCTTCTTATTCTCCTAAAAAAAACTATCAGCGAAAAGCATTAGAAAAATTGTCGAGGGGAAGAGAAATATCCAATTTCCGATTCAAATACCAGACAATGGCAAGAGATAACGAATCTAGGATTGCTTTTCGCCAAAAAATAACAAAAAAGGGACTCCTGGAGCTATACTCTGAAAACCACCCTAAGGTTATTCAAATACATTATTATAGGATTGCTAACGTGGGAAAGGAAGGAAATCTTCAGAACCAGTACTAATGATTACCCTGAAATCAGATGCATTGTATTTCTACTAATTCGTAGAAGTCGACTACAAGAGAGTTCATATTCTCAGTTCAATACAACGTTGACTCCAATCGTATGAAGAATATATTATTGATTTACGTTACAGCCTATAACAGGCGGAGGAGTGTTTATGAAATCATGAGCCGACCAGAAAAATGACTCGATGGGTGTTCAAATAAAGGTCTGGACATCCTAGACCGGACAACGGCACGGATGAAATCCGTTGGATTGCAACTCATTCACTTAAATCTGGGGTGGCCACATTTTCCCGGGTGGAGGAGGCGGCCGACAAAGAACGACCGCTTCGGAATCGTCTTTCCGACTCTGCTCCGGCCGGTCTAGTGTGCCCCCTCGCATTAGAATGGCCGATCAGCATCCGTGAATATTCGTCCCCTCTCGGCATAAGACTTTGACAAATAATTAAGTCGTTGATTGACTGCGATTTAATATCGGGGAGAAAACGCAATGGGGCAGTGGTTTGTTTCTGTACGCTGCGCGCGCATCTTCCAGGATTTCCTTCATAGTAAGGCCACTAGACTGCGGATCCGATTCCTAATGCGGCCAGACCTTAAGTGTTAGCAATTAAATAAAACCACCAAAATTCATCTTTAGCGTGATATATATTAAAAATTTATTATGAACAGGTTATAGTCCATGAAGCAGGAATTAAGGAAATGGATTTTTCTGGTCCTACGCGTTCTAAATCCATTTAAAAATAATGCATTGAAAAAAAAAGTCTAACAGTTGTTTTCCATAAATGAATTGTGCTTTACTCCATGGAAAGTCAGAATCCGTTCATGACTTTTGTAGCCGCTGCCAAGGACTGACTGCCATTACTATAATAAATTAAATTATATTTGTTCCTGGGATCATCTGATAGCGTGTCATGTCCCAATAGCCTTCAAATCTGTAGGAGTTTGCTTCTATTGGAAATTACTGCATGCATGCAGGCAATATATTTCCATTAGAAATATGCATGTTCCATAATTTAAGACCTACGGTCACTTTCTGAGGTGAAATATAAATAGAAGTACTGTACTTCACTTAAAAATTATTACATGAAACAATTGTTCAAAGTTTTTTTTACACATTTTTTGTCTTTTATACTTTTCTGATGTTGTGAGGGAATTTCAAACTCTTTCTTCGCTTAAATAAAAACGTAAAAATAAATAAAATTGCATAATTCAATTATGATCATCTTATCCCCCTGAAAAAAAATGATAATAAAAGGGTTAGTTAAAAATATTATAATTATCCTTTTTAAGATCGCCTATGGATCAGAAACTATATACGTACATATATAGGTACTTAAAAACCTAAACCAATGTAACCAACTCTTCAAGCAGATTTATAATTATGTTACGGTTACCTTACTCAATGAAACTTGTAGTTTTACATAGCATACAATAAACAATGCCAAAAAACTTTCCAAGAATATAACTTCAAATGTGTGATTTTTCGGTAACCTGTGTTGGAATTCTAGCCTGAAAATATTTTCACCATAATTTTTAAATAAAAACTGTAGATTAATGCAAAATTTTATCCTTCGCTCCAGTTCCGACAAAACTCAACAGTCATCTTCGAGAATAACTCAGTTAATGTTTTGTTTAAAAAACGGTATTTCCAAAAACTATAATTTACACATAACGCGATAGGTTTGTGGAGAGGAAGATATGAAACCGGGACAAAAAATTTGAAAGCGGTTTTGTTTTACCATCATTTGTCCTTCTATCTGAAAATTGATTGACCATAGCCATCTACATCCGTTGGCCTCTCAAAGTTCCTCTCTCACATTTCTCATTGTGTTGTTCGCATATTTGTCCCTCGGCCTTCTAGGTGGGACCAAGCCTTGTTATTTTCCCTTCTGTTATGCTCCTAATACGTTCATGGTACCTCATAGTGTGTCCAATCCATCTGGTTTTTCTCTTCCCAGTACCGCTACCTTTAGCATATGACGCAACATAATTTTCCTCTTCCATTATTCTGAAACCTTTCCTATTTCTCAACTTTCCCTTGATTCCCACCATTCTATTCCAACACCAATGTTCCATGTTCTTTGGTTTGTTTATCCTATCGTCCATATCTCTGATGCAGAGTCCCACAATCCAAGCGAATTCATTTACCCAATGCTTCCTTATGTGTAACCGTAACTGCTTTGAGAATCGAAATCGCCTCTTTATCATGAACGAGTTCTTAGCTTGGGCTGTTCTTGGCTTGATGTCCTTCCTGCTTCGTTCATCCGTAATACGATGCCGTTTTCAAGGATACTGGGCATTGAGACTAGGTCAAGTGAAAGAAACATTTTATGTGAATGTGTTTCTTTTATAATCACTTTCTTGAAAGAATTCCACCAAGTAATACCGGAGGCTGTTTCCTTCTACGGAGGCTTATCCTTCCGACTGAATCTTCTACAGTGAATTCTGAGGTGATTTCCCCTTGCCTTCCACGTTGCACCGGACGTCGTGACATTCACTCTCACCCATAGCTGACGCAATTTGACATTACAAACTGGAACTTTCTGATCAGCGAAATCAGCACCTTTGAGCGAACTGTTGTCTTTACCAGTGTGACCGTACGATTGAGCCCCAAGGTCGTGTCTTACGTCGGGTTCGACTCCCGGTTCAGGCGAATGATTATTTCACTGTGAATTTTTCGCA